>VWYK01013241.1:467815-481387 GCA_013399775.1 Semnornis frantzii
CGCAGTGGAGCACCGCAGCGGGGCACCGCGGCGCACCCGCGGGCAGGTGCACGGGGCACGGGGCACCGGGCACCCCGGCGCGAGAAAAGTTACCGGGCAGTGCTGCCTGCGACAGGCGTCCCCGCCCGCGGCAGGGGGTTGCAAATGGACGGTCCTTAAGGTCCCTTCCAACCCAAACCGTTCTGTAAGTCTGATTCTGTGACAGCGGTGAGCTGGCGAAGAGGGGAGCAGCGCTCGGGACGGCGTTTCGGTGTCGGCTGCACTGCGCCGTCCTGGGGGTACCAGCAGAGTGCCAGTGAAAGCTCCCTCCGCAGCTGAGCGCAGCGGCGAGCGTTTGCCAAAGCCCCGTGGCCCTCGGATTTGGCAGGGCGCGGACTCCTGAGACTAAAACAAAAAAGTTGTTTTTTTCTGCCCGCGATTGGGGCTCTCCGGAGTGAAGGTGGCACCCGGGGCCCTCGGAAGCGGGCGGCACAGCCGATGGCTTTCCGCGTCCCGCGCCTGCCGGTCGCTGCCAGCCGGTGCCATGGCCAGCAGAGCCGGCTCGCGTTTCGGAGTGGCCAGTGGGGCTGAGTCTTCTCCATCACAGAGCCAAACCCGAGCCCCGGGGCGGGCGGTGCTGAGCACCCTCCCGCAGCGTGCCCTTGCCGCACCGGCTGGGTTGGGAGCAGCCCGGGAAGAGCAGGTTCTAAGCCAGGTACAAACAGCCTGGACGAACACAGCCCCAAAATCTCGTGGAAGGACCCAGCCATTGCCTTCTCCGCCATTAGCTGTTGGAGAGACTTGCAGTGGCAGCTGGGGCATGGTCCATGGCAGCCTGGGGAGGTGGCAGTGGCTGCGACAGGAGTGCCACATCTACAGGGATCTCCTATGCAGTAGCAGAATTGGCTGCGACACCCCTTTGTGTTGGCTTGAGTGATGTCCTCAAGCTTCATGGAGTTTACTGCGTACTTCCCGTAGGCTATCATACGATAGTAGTATGATAGTCCTTGGCACACGTAAGGGGGGGCAAAAAAATCCAATTTCTGGAGACCTTGTGTAAGAGTGGAGCACAGTGCTGTAAGCCAGGCACAGCCAGGGTCAAGTATCACCTGAGTTGCTGCTGGCCACAGGGAAAACTTATGGCATCTAAGTAATTTGTTAGTCCTGGTATTGGATAATTGTGTCTCAGGACTGCTGCCCTGATCTCCCAGATCCCTTCCTAGTGAACAAGGGATCACTTCCTAGTGAACATCAAACTGACTCGTTTGCAACGCGTTGCAAGCAGAATGCATCTACCTAACTCTCATGCAGAACAAATTCTGTGACACAGTCTCTTATCTAATCAAGACATTGGAGTAGGGAAGAGTGTTGCCATTTGGGAAAAAGTTAAGTGCCATCGAGCAGGTCATGTGTGGGAGAAAGCCATCTGCAGCACCAGGAGAAGCCTAAACATTCTGCTGCAAAATTCACCCATATTTTGATAAAGGCAGTTGGAAAAACACCCTCAGGATCCCGTTCTGGGGGTTGGTTGGTTCGTGTGCAGGTGTGTGAGGTCACATCACATATCCCGGCGCCTTCAGCAACAGTGATGTACAGGGAAGGTGTAAGCACAGCTCTGTGGATGCCACTGCACAAAGCAGGACAGCCCATAACCAGGACCCTAAATTACACTGGACCAGCTTGCAGGCCCTTACTGGAGTTAAATGGGAGAAATCTTATTTAAGAGTCTTTCAGCAAACCACTAAACTGCTGGATTTGAACTGGCATTAGGCAAACAGTTTGGCTTACGCATTTTCTGTATGGTAAAACATAAGAGGGCAAAGACTTCTTTGCAAGTGACTGAAAGCTGGGAACAAATGGGCATGTTTGGTGCCACAGCCTTCAGAACCAGGACTCTTAACGACAACCATCACAACAGATTCTCTGGTTTTGAGTGGGGGAGTGAAACCCTTTTCAAGGGTTTAAACTTCAAATTCTGGTGTGTCCTGTGGCAAAGTCATATTGCTTGAGAACACCAAGAGAAGAGAAATCACTGCTGAAAAAAATCCTGTTGCTTTGCATGGAACCGAAGAATGATTCTGTTCTCCCCATTTCTTTGAGTGTTCTTGTTTGTTATCTTTATTCAAGTAGAGTTTAGAAGTGCTGCAGATACAGAAAATGTGAACAGAGATTTCTGCGTTATCAAATAGAAGTTTGATGCTATGAGCTGCCAGCACTGCACCAACTGTTCTGCTCTAGCTGACTGCTCTGCAGTTCTAGTCAGCAGCAGAATGCATGTGGAGAATTACAATCTAGTAATTAGTAACAGGAAGGGGAAACATGAGGGAGTATTTGGAAAATATTGTGTAAACCTAGAAATATGAGATTAATAAGGTTGTGGTTGCCTTGTGTGTACTAATTCTGCTTGCTTAAAATAAAGCATTACGTGGTTTGAATTGGAGCAGGGGGAAAATCAAATTGTTTCTGAGTGCTCCCTTGCACAATGAAATGAGGTGAAAGAGAGGGCTTGGAGGTGGAAGCATAAAGTTACCTGGTATGTTTGGGAGTGCAGCAGTGATGTCAGGGTCTCTCAAAATTTCCTAGTCCATTAGGACCTCATGAAATTTCTGAGAAAGTGGGTGCAGGTACCTCTAGATACAGTTGCAGCACTTCATCGAGCTTAAACGCTGCAGGCTTCTGGCTGTTAGAGCTCAGGAGGTGCCCAGCCCACCCTGTGAGCATGGGGAGTCTACTGCCGTGAGCTCCTGCAGCCTGTGCTAATTCCCTGCAAAACAGGTTCCTTTTCAATCGTCTTTCCACGTTTTGAAGTGATACGACAATATGCTTACTACCCTTACAACTGAGAGACATGTCAGTGTAATGAATCACTGTGCCATCCTAGTGCTCTTAACAAGGCAGCCTTGGAGATTTTTACCCTCTTTTACAGAGGTCTGAAAGGCTTTGCTGCAAGAAATGCCACTTTGTCTAACGGAAAATCCTAAGAAAGAATAGCAGAACACTGCGTCGGGTTAGGGATGCAACATCCACCCACAGGATGCCCTCTTGATTTCTCCCAGCAGCCCAGCTTTCTCACAACACAAGACTGTTCTTCGTTATTTCATTATTTATATACTTTAGGCTTATGTGCAAACAAGCCTCACTGGAGAAGAAAGCTGTTTGCAAAGATGGTTTCATGCTGAGGCAGAAGACCCCTCTCTGGAGTATCCTCATATAAATGCAGGTACTAAATACAAAGCCTCTTTGTTTTAATGCTAAAGGGACTGATTCTTAATGGCTGTAAAACTGAGCACAGTGTTTAGTAGTAGTAACAAATCTTTCTGGTAATTCATCTCTGCCAGGGTTTTGGAAAGTGCCTGAGCCTTGCTGTAGGAGCTACCCAAACAGCTCTGCCTCAGACATGGTTATGTACAGTGAAAACAAATCTCTCGCAGGCTCCAGCCATATACTTGTAATATACTCAATTACACTGCAGATTGTTTGCGAATACTCAAATGAAGTAATGCAGCTTTAAAAGTAGTAATGTGTGTGCTTTGTTATTTGCAAGATAATAACTTACAGATACTATAGAATTGCTTGAAGCCCAAATTAGTATTTATTTAGCAGATGCAGAAATCTGTGCTGTGTTTGATGCACCTTCAATACAGGTGGCTTTGTGTCTCGTTTGCAGAGCTGTCTGTAACTCAGGTTACTGCACAGGTATGAGCTATACAGGGAAACTCTTACTCGGTGCCTTCAACGAGAGTTCAGCACTCGCAGATGAAAGCCTAAGTAAGAAGATCCATGGCTTAGCTCTGTGTAGTTTCTGCCACATTCCAGTGTTCTTTAGAAAAGCACAAGAATTAGAAGCAGCAACCTGATTAACCTCTGATGCCAGTCTGATTTTTGGTCTGAACAGCACAGCACCATTCTGACAAGGGGCACGAACACTTAAGTGGACATAGGCATTCCAAGTGTCAGATGTTGAACGGGAGATGCTTGGCTGTTCAGTACAGATCATGTAGTTTTATACCAAGCAGCAAAACATCTCTTACAACACTCTTTTGTGCCTCTTGTGAAGCAGCCCTGGGGTTGTGCTTGCGTTGTGGTCGAGTTTCTTGTATCCATCAGGGGTTTTGTGGGCTGCGTAAGACCCACCGAAAGACTACAGACTGAGACACAGGAGAATGTCAGCTAACAATAAATACATTTCCTTATTTTCCTGAGCACAGGAGAATGTCAGCTAACACTAAATACATTTCCTTATTCTCCTCAGCAGAGGCAGTCAGGTTTTCTATGTCAGCTGACTTGGCATTGCATAGCAAACGCTTGCAGTACTTACTCTACTGACATGCATGCTTGGTATAAGATCCCTTATAAATTGCTTCCCAATTCAGTCCAGTGATGTCATTAAAACTGTGGCCAGTGAGCAGTATGTGCAGTGATGTCTACATCTGAAGCAGCTTTCTGGACTTGATTGTGCACAGTAGCCAGAAACCAGCACACACTCCCTCTCTCCCATAGCTGATATCAGCCAGCCACCCTAGCAGGATGCACTCAGGCTAAAAAGCTCCCTCACAGTGGAGATGCTTCTTCTCAGGCTGCCCCAGCACGCTCTGCAAGTTCCTGCCCACATCTGCTATCTACACACTGGGGAAGGAGAACATCGAAATGGGAGCAGTCTCCGTACTCACTTCTTCATAACACACAAGAACTGAAGTGGGAATGGAGAAGTATTAATGCCACCTTCTTGATGCACCTTCTCTGCCACCACTGGTTTTCAGTCATTGAATCAACTGGCATCCATCGGATCCATCTCTTTATCATTAGGAGGCTGATTCTGTCCGAGCCCAGTGGAGCTCACTGGAGTAGTACCCAAGCCACAGGTCTGCGGCAGGAAGAAATATGGATGAGAAAGAATAAACCCACCCCCATCTCTAGGTGTTTCCTGCTGATAGCTCTGCTCCTGCCTGAGGACACAGCAAACAGTGGTGCTGCAGCAAGCCTCTTCTCCCTCTCCCAGAGTATTTCACTTGTATAGCTCCTCGAGGTTTCAGGACTGACTTGTTTGTTCACTGACTTGTGAGAATAATACAGATTGCTTCAGTGGTTCTGTCTCTCCAAGTAAGTGTTTCTAAGAAGAAGGAGGCTTCCTTAGCTGTCACACCTTGCTAAATGACAGTTTGAGCATTTAGTTCCACACAGCACATGCTGACAGAGCACACAAAGTACTTACTCATACACAACCAGGGTTTTTCAGGGCAATAGAAAGAGAGAGAGAAAGGGAGAGAGAGAGAGAGAAAGAGGGAGAGAGAGAGAGAGAAAAACAGAGGGACAGTGAGAACAAGAGAGAGAGGGAGAGAAAGAAAGAGGGAGAGAGAGCGAGAACAAGAGAGAGAGGGAGAGAAAGAAAGAGGGAGAGAGAGCGAGAACAAGAGAGAGAGGGAGAGAAAGAAAGAGGGAGAGAGAGCGAGAACAAGAGAGAGAGGGAGAGAAAGAAAGAGGGAGAGAGAGCGAGAACAAGAGAGAGAGGGAGAGAAAGAAAGAGGGAGAGAGAGCGAGAACAAGAGAGAGAGGGAGAGAAAGAAAGAGGGAGAGAGAGCGAGAACAAGAGAGAGAGGGAGAGAAAGAAAGAGGGAGAGAGAGCGAGAACAAGAGAGAGAGGGAGAGAAAGAAAGAGGGAGAGAGAGCGAGAACAAGAGAGAGAGGGGGAGGGAGAGAAAGAGAGAAATAAAAGCAAGCAAGCAAGCATTAACCCTCTGGTTGTTCTTAATTGAGTCTTTCTGGATATAGAAAATGATTTTGTTTGTCCACAGATGTCCCTTTCTGCTGCAGTCTGTGTCCAGGAGAATTCAGCTCGTGAGGTCCCTCAGACACAATCCAGAGGGCAAAATCCAAAGCAGCAACAAAAACCCTAATGTAAAATATGTCAACAGGAACATGAGCAACTCCTTCCCATGTGATCTTCAGGAAGAGCAGCAGGGCTTGATGAAGACCTTTTGCCAAAGCAACCAGCTTGTACTTTGTGAAGCTAGTGATACTTGCATCATCTGTAACACCATTGATTGTGCTCCCAGGTTGTTAACTCTCAGATGGCTTTGGTCTGGGTGGGTTTAGTTTGCATGCATTTTGCTGCTTGGGTTTTGTTCCTCTTCACCTTCTTATAAAGTAGAAAATTCTGCTTGGGACAGAGCAGTGACTCAGAAGACTGAGGCTGGGCTGCCTGCAGTGGGTGTAAGGAGTTTAGATACCCAGCAACCCAACCCCTCCTTCCTCGATAGCTGAAAGCAGAAAGGTAGCATCCTTCAGTGGTGTCTCACTCCTGGTCTGGCAGTACAGTGCTTGCTTTCAGCAGTGCCATAAATCTCCACTTGCCTTCCCTTTTCCTGTGCCTTGCAGCTCATTTCCTTCTAGCATAATGTAGCCTTTTCTGTTGTGAAAGTCTGCTCTGCTTTGGCAGGCTCACAGCAAGCAGAAATGGTTTGGTAGAGGTTTAGCTTTTTTGTGTTTAGAGCTTTTTGTGTGCCAAACTTTTCCTTTCAAGCCCCTGCTTTTTGTTGGGCTGCGGGGGGAGTTTCTACTAGCTGCCACACTTCTTTGTCATTTTGATGCAGCATGATAAAATGAGAAGGCATTTGTCAGTACCAGAGCACCCCACATAAAAAACATCCTAACAGTGGTGTTTTTCACTGCTGGTCCTGAAACACCCAGAAGTCTCCCAGAGAGTTCTTTAGCAGATGTTCCACAGCAAAGAGCAGGGAACCAGGAGTCCAGCATGGACTAAGCATCTTAGCATCTTAATTCCTTTTTAAATGCCTGCATCCCTCTCTGTGTAGTGAGGAAGCTCAGAGAACAGGCAGGCCCTGCTCTCACTCAGAGGAGAGCCGTATCTAAAGGTAAATACATTTTGTCACACACCAGTCCCCACAAAATCTCTTTAGGTGGTGTTGGTTCATTCTCCTGACATTCTCAGCCCTATTCAGTCAGGGCTGAATACCTAGATTAGAGGAATGGTTGTCTACAAATTGTCCCCTTCTTCAGGAACTGAGACATTCTATTTTTCTGATTTCAGAGTTAATAAATGGCCCAATGTAGTGTCAGGGTGAGCCAGCTAAATTCCTGCTCCTGGACACAGTTCATCATCTGTTTCAGGCAATGGAAACAAATCCCACTAGATCTCAGGGACTGAAAGGTGGAGAGGAATCTACTAGTGATGTCTGAGCCTGAGGAATCTCTCTGTCACTGAGCAATGGAGGAACCCCCATGGCCAAACCGCTCCCATTCACTCAACACTTGCTTTAGAATAGTACCAAAACTTACAGAAAACCTTTCTGTGTCTCAAAACTAAGTTTAAAATTTTTACCTGCCCTTTAAGTACTGTTGTGACCACACTTCGAACGTGGGGCTTCAAGACCAATAGTGTAAAACATACCATGAAAATAAGGAAGACTTCCGAAAGGTTACTTCTGACTCCAAGAAACAGATAGGTGACCTGGATGAGTGGCAGCTCTTCTACTGTGACAAACAACAGCTCCTTCGTCAGTTACACGAAGCCACATAACCCAGGTTGGGCCAGCGCCTTAGTGCAATGGACCACTGACATGATGGTTGGGCAATAGAAGAACCTTACCTAGGGTCACAAAAGCCAGGAAGAATCAAGGTAAGGAAGAATCTCATTCGGTGGAGTACACTGGGTCAGAGGACTAAAAATCACGTGGTCTTTGCCAATAGGCGTCACAGTGCTGCCCATCGCACAACCCTAGGGGGGCAGCTCAACAGAAGCAGCAATTGTGCTGCACAAGCTCCAGGTCAGGCAATCGCTGCTGCTCAGATTCTGTCCTGTTTCAACAGCAGACTGACTTCTTTGGTTGCTGGGGTGTCAAGCCTTGGTTTATCACTGATTTAAAACAATGATGCCCATGAAAGGGAGAGGAGACCTCTTCAGAAGTGGCATTCTAGGACTCCATAAACACCAAGGTTTTGTTGTTTCAGATACTCCTAAATGGCAGTCTGAAAACCTGAGAAGCCACACACTGTGAAAACACAGATAATGAGCCAGCATCTTGAAACTAGTGATAGCAGTAGGTAGTACACAAGTGCAGGAAGTAGCCAAGCTCCTTAGGCTTCCAAACGCTGTACTTGGACTCAAGTAAATTAAAAAACAGCTGAATCAATATTTGAAAGAATAAGTAAAATGAAGAATTTTGTTCTGGGTGGTGCCTCCACATGCCTACCCTTCGGCTCGGAAGGGATTTCTGTATGGCAAAATTAAAACACCTGTAATTTTAAAAAGCTGACAAACTACTTTTTTTGTACTACTGCTAGTAGATCCTGCTGCAGTAAAGGCATTTCTTACAGTCAGCTCTGCCAGCGAGCAGTGGGACACAATGTCTACACGTCTGCTGCTTGTGGACACAGCCAGTTCCCTAGCAACGCAGAGGGATTTAAGTGGACCCTTACAAAAGGTACCCAAATCCTCTATGTATTAGGAGTGCATGCAGGAGGAGGAGCAGCTGCACTCTGCATGCTCAGGCTCCCAACAGAAGATTAAAGTCCCTTTTCTTAACAGGTCCCAAGTCTCTCAAATCCTACTGAGTCAACAAGAGCAAAGGACTTCACTGCCTCATAGGACCAGGCCTTGAGTTCAGTTAAAGCAGCTGGGTTGGGAAGCACTTCAGTCCATTATTGCCTGCAGAACAGTGGGGCTGGCAGAAGCTGAGTCTGAACAGACCCTGCAGCCTTCAGGTGATGGGGACAAGTGTGCTCTGTTCTCAGTAATTAAAGTGATGGTGCCCAGTCTCTGTTAGCACAAAGCTGGTAACAAGAACTCTTGAACAAATGTGGGCAGGGCACGGAAGCTTCTCAGGCAGCCCAGCTCCCTTTGCCATGGGCAGGGATGTCCTCTCAGCTTCAGAGACAGGAAAAGCATGCAAAGGCCAAGATGAGCAAGTTCATCCTTCAGACACCAACTCAGGGGACCTCCATGAAGACAGGTCTCTGAAAACACCATTTATTGAAACCTCTACCTTTCCCTTTGTCACCTTCTGAGGTAGTCCCAGGACTTCTTGGCTGTGTTTTAGCTGCTTGAAAGCACCAGGACTGAAAAAAAAAAAAAAAAAACCAAACTTCTGTAAGGTGACATTTATAAAGAACCTAGTTCACAGCATCAGAGTGAAGTGAATCACAGAAGTCTATTGCTTTCAGTGACTGAGACCAGTCAAACCTCTCTGGCCCTGTGCATGGCCAGGGTAGGCATTCAGGTTTGCAGGAACCAGCTAATTCAGCCTCATGCTGCTGTGTGCTCCAGACATTGTGTAAGCCACTGTTTACACCCAGGGGCAAGGAGTGACCTTTTTGGGAGGAAATTTTTATACACATTAAAAAACTCTGATATATAAAGACATCAGTGAGCACACCAAGTCTTGCTCCTTCTGAAGATACTTCACCTGAGGAAGGGGTGGTGGTATTCACTAACACAGAATTCACATGCATGACAGAGCGCTCTGGAGTAACCTGGCTAGGTCTTGAGATCCTAGTACAGCAGAGCTGGTATCTTCCTTAAACTCCTGGGTCGGATATTGATGAGTTTCAAGGCAGGCTGCTATTTCTTTTGGGAATGCATAAGCTTCTAGTTCTTGTTGCTAAAATTATCTAAACATATTCTTTAAAGGTAAATGAAAGGGTTTTAAGTCACTGTACAACTCAACACCAGTTTCTAAAGAGACAAAGGACACCAATCCAGCACTGGGAGCGGTGGCTGCAGACGTGTGCTAAGCTGATAAACATTTGTACATCTCGTTTGAACTCGGGTTGAGATGAAGTGCACATAAAATCAGGCACAAGCTTTATATCGGATGTCCTAGTGCAACAGTTGTGCACCCCCCAGGAAAAAGAAAAAGCCTTGATGATTTCAACTCCACCTCTCTGCTTCTACCATAAGCACATCTCTGTTCTCCATCAAAACAGAGACAGAGCTGGAGATGCAGTGATCCCATATTGAGAGAGGTAAAACCAGCTGCAGTGGGATTTGCTAACACAGCTTTACAACGAGAAGGATGTAAGCTTGAGAGCCTGAATGATTTCCAATGAAAGAGCTGTGAAACCTGCAAGAGCAGCAGACTTTGCTGAAGAGCTCCTGTCTTGATCTGCCTTCAAAACAAGGCTTGTGTAAGGCACCAGGCAGTGGCAGCAGAGCCTACAGAACATTCCTAAGCAATCTTCCCAGTGGTGTAACCTGAGCTTTGGCACAAGGGTTGGTGTCTTGGGGTGGCTTGTTACTGCTCTAGTCATACTGCTTTGATTTAAAGAGCTATTGCCTGGAATTCCAATTCAGGAAGGTGATGTCAGCATTTAACTCCTTTACTGCTCAGCACACCATTGAAGGCTGAGCTTTACCTTAAAGTTTAACATGCTTAAACCCCTTCAGGGGCTAAGGATCAAGTAGTGTCTAGTTTAGAGATGCTCTTCTTAATGGACCCCAGGTTATAATATTGTCACAGTTCTGCAGAAGCTATGTAAGCACAGTCATAAAATCGACCAATTGGCCTGATCCTGAGTACACTTTTGCAGGGCTCATCTTGGTGGGGCTGAGCAGGAAATATAGAACTCAAGAATTTGAGAGGAAACCAGGGGTGAGAGTTAAAATTGAGTTTTGCCTTAGTTACAGTTTAGCAAATCAGTTCAAACTGTCTTTCCTCCAGACCCACTCACTCTTGTAATGCTGCCCTGTGAGTTCCCACATGTCCCTTTGCTGCTACAGAGCCTTGGGGCAGAGGTGGCTCACATGTGGGCTCTGGTAGCTGAGCTCTGAAAGGGCCTCGGTGCATGTAAAGGGTTTTTAATTCTCAAGGAAGAAACAAAAGCTGCAGAGTGGTGCTGTGTAAGGCAAGCAGGCAGGTGGCACAGCAGCTGGGGAGCAGGGTGGGGGTCAGCAGGACAGTGGTAGCTTCCAGGCTGTTCTTTTTTCTGCTGGATCCTAGAGCTGTCTAGCCAAACCAGATTCCTCTGTGCACATGTGTCTGCATCCTGTATCTACTGCAGTTCTGCTGCATCTTCCTGCTGAGGCAAGTGGTGATGCTCCTACAAGGACTGATGGCTTTCAGGAATGGACGGGAAGAGGCTTTCCCTCTGAGCAGCAGTTGCTGATAAATTTTCCAGACTACTCAATCTGTTTCCTGTGCTCAGTCACAATGACCAAGAGTTACAGCAATAGAGGAATTAAAAAATACATATATTTTAAAAATTGCCATTGCCATGAGCGGGGGCTGAGGAGCCTGCGCTGGCAAGAAGCTGTATCTGTCACACTGTCCTTGTCTGGCCCAAGGCATTCCCCAGCACAGCTGAACTCTTTGGCTGAAACTAAAGATAGAGTGGAGAGCTTTAGAACATCATTTTGTGATTGCTTTTCTTCTTGATAAATACTGAAAATGACTGCAGGTGCAGGAGGCACTGTGAGAGCTATCCCAGAGGCACAGCTGTCACAGGCAGGATTTCTCAGCCAAGGCACCAACATCGAATCAGATGCATAGGCTGGCATCAGCTGCATAGGCTGGCATCTGCTGCTTAAACCACAGTGGTGAGGAGCTTGCTCCACTCCATGATGGTTTGGGAGTTACCTGCCCCTCCCCCCCACTTTGTAAAATCACCCAAAGTAGGCTCAGCCAGCTGGAAGTTTAAGGACTGAAGCTCTATTTACAGCTTAGCACAATATACAAGCAGATATATACACTATATACAGGAATATTTACAGAGATATACAAGTTAAAGGGAATACAGGAACACAACACACCTCCCAGAAATCAGAGACCCCAGGAGGGGCTCCCAACCACCCTTCCACCTTCTCCCCACCCCTATACCTTACCCCAAGGTTTGCCTTACATGCAAGCTGAGTTTGGAGGATCAGCCAGGGGGGTTAGAAGGAAAGTGGTTAGTAAGGTTACTCAGCAGAGGAAGGCCAGAAGCTGCTAGACAGCCCAAGACGCTGTGCCCCAGAGACTGTGTTATCTATGTTTTGAGTTCTTATACATCTCAGCGAGCCTATGAGTGAAGTAGACATCACCATTGTTTTCTTTTCACAGCCTATAATTTTCTGTATTAAAATATTCCAGTTAGCCTCAAACCAGCACACACTCCCAACTATTTTCCTTAAAGTCAGGATTTATTGGGCAATAATCAGTCACACAGTGTCCTAGAGAAGACCCTCACCTCTTCCAGCATGCAGGCAGGGCAGGAGTTCTGCATGGAAACTGCCCACTCCTACCTGGAGTGGCTTAATGACACCTTTCTGCTGTTTCCAGGTAAAATTCCAACTCAGGATATTGAGATGCAGAGAGCAAAGATGACAGATGTCAGCCTGGTAGCAGGGGCTAATATTGCATAAAGCTGCACCACTTACAGAGCAGTGTGCAGTGCTGTGCTTCCTGACCAGAGCAGCCCAGGGATTTCAGGAACATTAGAGGGGTTTCACCTACATCCCTCTTACACCACCAGGGTAGGTTTGGCATTTAGTTTCCCTTTGGAAATTAGTGGAAGGATTGAAGCCTTCTCTAAGACCACAGAAGAACTTGGGTTCAAGGGCCTCAGTAGCTCCTTCATGTGCTGAAGCCCTGCATTCCAGGGAATAGTTCAACCCCCTGTTCCCTACAGCTGTGTGCCATCGTCAGTGACAATGCAGTGGAACCCATCAAAAAGGACTGCCCCCCAGCTCTGTGTTGGGACCCTCTTAACTGCAGCTGGCAGCACTGCCCTGCAGAAACCCTACTCAAGGTTCCTGGTGTCAGGGAAGAAAGCAGGAAAGAGGAGGGTGCAATATGAAGCTCAGTAAAGGGGGCTAGTAGCAATCCCCAGCTGGTCTGACTACTACACCTGCTGCTGTCAGTATGTCAGTGTGCAGGAACTTACTCAGCATTCCTCCTCTGAGGAAGCACCAGGGAAAGTGCCTCCCGGTCCCTCCGAGAAGGCTTTTCCCAGCATTTCTCTCATATCTGTCGTATTCTTTGCAGCATACAGAGAACGGGACTGGCGGCTGAGGTTCGCTCTCCATGGTAATGAAATGCAGCCCACATACACTAACACTGGCAAGAGGAGAGGAGAACAAGTCAGAAGTTAAGGAAGTAGAGAAATCGGACCAAGAGTCAGAACAGAGGAGCAGGAAATAAAGCAGTAGACTGTGTGCTTGAAAAGAGCAGACAGAGCCTGCAGCCGGTGAAAGGATTAGCAGAACAAAAGGAGTTTTCAGTGCAGAGCAACACGAAGAAAGCTATCGCGCGGGCTTCAACCTCGGCGCTGCCGTCGGCGGCAGAGCCGCTCCGACGGCCAAGCCCTGCGCCGGCAGACGTCTGGCTCCTTGAGCTCACCAGCTCCAGGGCCTCCGCACCACCTCCTCACCGCTTCACTACCTCAGTGCGGGTCTGTCCTCTGCACAGATTATCCAAAGGTCTGGTCTCCAGCACAGGGAGGCATTGCAGAGGTGAAGACCAGTCCTGACTGCTAGGCACAGCCGTGCCTCCTTCCAGGTGTGCACTGATCGGGGCACAGCCGTGCCTCCTTCCAGGTACTGCACTGATCGGGGCACAGCCGTGCCTCCTTCCAGGTGTGCACTGATCGGGGCACAGCCGT
>VWYK01013241.1:481690-528704 GCA_013399775.1 Semnornis frantzii
CCGCCGGGCAGACCACGCCGCTTTCCGCGCCCGCTGCTCCCCGGATGGGGGCACTGCCGCGGCCCGCCGGGACCTGGCCTGGGACCGGAGGCAGGCAGCGGCGCAGAGTCCCGCCCGTCTTCTGCTCGGGGGTCTGCAGCCACACGGGGGGGGGGGCGGCTGCGTTCCTTCCGTGGAGCGGTTCTGCGGGACACCGAGCCCGGCACCCGAGCCGGTAAAAGGCCCAGGACAGCGGCAGCTGTCCCGAAGCTCCTGTCGGTGCGCGGCTATTGGATTTCAATACATACGTAGGAAAACGGTTGGGAAATCCCCACAGTACCTTACTGCATTGCAAGCCCTAACCTCGGCACGGAAACGGCCCGGCCCCTGCCAGACCTCTGCAGTCAGCTCTCGGTCAGCTTCTGCATGGAATGTTTCTTTCACTGTTTTCTGCTCTGCCACACCAGCAGTGTTAGAAAAACTTGGCTCTTCAAGTCCTCATGGCCTGCACTTGTATTTCAGTGCTCAAACAGCAAATAACACAATTCTAAATCTAAGTTAAAGAAAATACTTTTGTCAGTATTTTAAGTAGCCTGATTTTTTAAATCTTTAAAGTTGGGTGTAGCATAATCAGATTATAAATGCTTAGCCTGGTGAAATCCACTCGGAATGCTGAAATTGCAGTTTATAATGACTGGTCATGTTCCTTCTTGCTAGGGGTTTTAACATAAATATTTGAACTGAAGTCAGATTTTAAGACCATTTAATTTTGTTAAATGCCAACCCCTGTAGACATTATCACTGTTATTTTTATAGGCCTTTCTCTTTTGCAAGTGTGCTAGCAAAGGAACCATAATTCATGCTCTGCTGCTACAGCAGTTTCGGTGTTTTCTCGTGTATGAAGTTAAATGGTTATTATTTTAATGCCGAGCTCTAGAGATTATTTTAGTCTTCATCCATTCTTCATTAAGAGTTTTCAGAATCCTATTCAAAAGCAAAGAAATTCGAGGCTGTTACATGACACAGCTAAAGCACTGCCACAGAGCCTGAATTCCTGCTTGACTGGAGGTTAGGAAAACCCCCTTGGGAGTGTGCAATGCTCTTCACTCAGAGTAGAGTCCCTCCAGCCTAGTCCGTTTTTAGATATGAGTGTTTTGTTGATTCAGAGCTCCTTTACCCCTTGCATTTTAAAGGCTGGGGACAATGACCCAACAATCTCTTGTATCAAATGCTACACTTCTGTTAATGAGATGGAGAGGAGGAGGGCAAAGGTTGAGCAGCACTTTGCACCCCTCTCTCCTGTTAAGTGCACTGCACAGTTTTGGTGGACGGCAGCTCTCATGCTCCAGGCACTGCCAGTGCTTGGGCCAGGACAGAGACCAACTCAAGGGCAGTTTTTTGCTAAATAAGTACATCAATAAATATTCACAATGAGTTACACCATCACCATCAGTGACATAATCCACATCATACTTCATTCATATTAAAGAATTTGAAAAGCACAATTCCTTTTGACTAAGTCTTTTTGTAGTTGTTGTTCTTATTAGACACTAATCTTAAATCTTTACAGTATCTCATACTCAGATAAGATATATTTATTCATTAACTCCTAGGAAGGAAGCAAACTTCAGCATGAGCTTATCAAAGAGATAGTTTAACAAGGGCACTGTCATCCTGTGGGCCTAAATAACATCCACTTAGATGTGGGAGTCCTGAGAGGATGGTCAGGCATCTAATTAACTATTAATATTAATTAATTAATAATTATTCTATTCTCAGCTGTCAGTGAAATGTTTTCTGTATCTGCTGTCCAGGATACAGTATAAAATTGTAGAATCATAGCACTGTTTCAATTGGAAGAAATCTAAAATCATCAAGTCCACCCATCAGCCCAACACCACCTTGGCACTATACTGTGTCCCCAAGTGCCACATTTGAAAGCCTCCAGGGGTGGTGACTCCACTACCTCCCTGGGCAGCCTGCTCCGATGCCTGACCAACACAGCAGCATAATACCAGGATACCAGTGCACCAGGAGACAGCTGTAACTGAAACCAGGTTGGTCTCCAAAGTGTCATTTAAAAATCAAAATCTCATTTTCTGCATCTTGATAAAGTGGCAACAAGCAATGGCTTACCTTCCCCACACTGGCACTCAGAAAGGATTCTGGGCTCACCCTTCATAGCCAAGAGCCCCAGACACACACTCGGAGATGTGCCACACCTGTGGCAACCAAACAGCCAGCATACAGCTGGGGCTATCATCCTCAGTGATGCTGACAGCTGTGCTTGACTGCCGTCTTCCTAATTCCTGCAGTCGTTCCACAAGCACAGGCCACAGCTCTGCAGTGATGCTGGAGCAGGTAGGACACATAGATAGTGCAGGCTTTCCCCTGTCAGAGCCTGCCTGAGAACAGGGCATCTCCCCATGGCAGCACCTGCAGCATGCCACAGCGCCACAGGGCCCACCACAAGCCTTTGGAGTTCTGAGTTCAGCAGGTAGGATGCAGGACTCTCACAAGATTTACACACTCATGAACCCTGCATGTTTTTTTGGGAATGTCACCTGTTGCAGTCCTTCACTGCACTGGTGACAAAGGGAATAATTTGGCTGCAGCCAAATAGGAAAAGGCAGAGAACATGCTGTTGGTATTTCACTCTGGAGGGGAATGAGCTGCTTAGAGTCGAGTCCACATTACAGAGCCACTCAGAATTTCAGATGTGCTCAGTACCTTTAAAGAAACACACAAGCTTTACTGATATTTATCTTTGCCAACCACACAGGAAATTGCTTTGTTTTATCAGAAATATGGTCTCTAAATATAGTCAGGAAGGCCATTCCTAAAGAACTGCTGCATATTTTCAATAGGTTGCAAAACCCATTATTTTTTACAGTCTGTGTGGATCGTGTGCTGAGGATAGATAAAAGATGCCCTGAGGACTTTGCATGCTACATGAAAATGCAAAGTACTACCAGGCCCCTTGATGTTCTCCTGAGTATGGTGATATTTACTGGTCTCCTTCAAAGTGCAATTCTTGAAGTGCTTTAATGAGAATTCAGCCTTTGTTTAGAAGATGAGTTACATCACCCATAGCTACAGTGAAAAGCATCAAAGCCTGACCACAAATGCACACTGCTAGTTCTAAAGCCAGGGGCAAGCTGGAAACTCTGAGTTTGTCAGAAGAGCCTCAGGCCCTACTTTTCAGGTGGGCTCCACAGTTCCTGAATGGTTTCGTTCAAGGCAAAGCACTGACCTAGGGGCAAAGCTGCACACTGCAAGTGTGAGCAACTGGTCTGGGAAACCTCACAGCCACACCTTACTGTCAACGTGACACAAAAGATCTCTAACTTAACTCAGCAAAGGAATTCAGGTATTCTGTTCAGCCAAAAGCCTCTTGTGGGACCTACTTCCACTAGTGGAGACAGTGCATGGCTGGTAAGAGAGAGCTTCCTATCCAACTCACTGCCACATTACAATGGCCCTGAGGAGGAGGCCTGAGAGGAGTCAGAGGACTCATGTACAGGTTATCCTGCCTTTGGGCCATTCCTGTTTGTCCAGTACTGGAGCTGCTTAGAAGGAATGTTGTCCCATCCCAAAGAGCCAGTTAGAGTCTGTTGTGGTTCAAAGGCACAGGTATGTCCAAAGCTCAGCATGCAACCCAGGATGCCACTGGCTTCCCCCCAAACTGCACCATTTCAGGCACATGGACCTGTGAGAAGCAGCAGTACACAGGTACCCACCCATGCTGCAGGTGGGATCACATGGAAGGGTCCTTTATAGCTCAAGGCCTTCCTCCAAATGCATAGCTGCTAACAGCTACAGCACACGGCAGTACCACAGACTGCCAAGACAGTTCCTCAGCTCCTAAGGCAGATGCTTCCTTTTGCAGCTCTCAAGCAGGGCACAAGCAGCCTTCCAGAGAAGCTTGTTTGCTTTAAATGCATTGCAACACTTCAGCCAGGACCAAAAAGGCCCATAAATTGTATCAAATACTATCAAATACTTCAGCAGTACATTAACTTCTCACCTACCTCCTCCAAAGATGTCATTGCTCCCCTCTAGCCATCTTCCCAGTAGGGAAGACCCAGAACAAATCTCTTAGTGCTACAAATAACGTTGTGCAGCTCACCCACATCAAAACTCATTCCTTCAGTGCAAGCTGCCATGATTAATGCTGCAGCAGTGCTGAGGGCTCCCTGTGCTGGTCCAGCTAAGGGACAGACACATTTGATTGGACTGCTGTTCTGGAATGATTTTGGTTTTATAAGGGCCACATTCCTCATATTTTTTTTTATTTTTTTTTTTCCCCTTTAAACATAGAAAGTGCTGCTGGTCTTGGTGGCACTTCATCCCAGCTGTACCAGAAGGTCACAGGATGCCTTGGTCTTTGCTCCATGGCTAAAGATCTCAACACTAACAAGATCTTCCTGAGCTCTACCCTCAATCTCCTTCGTCACCACTGAAGCCATTTATTTCTGGCTGGTTCTTATCTGTGCGTCATGGACATTCAAAGAAGAAGCCTAAGCACATAAAAATGTATTCCCTACAAACTGTGTATTTGCAGGCTTATCTTCTTTTTTCTCAGCTCTTCTCCAGAATAAGTTTCATTCTCTCATCATATTTTACAGTCTCTGGTCTGGGAGCCACTGAGCTCAACCTAGCCACAGGCTCCAGAGGGGAAGGAGGGAAGAGCACAAGCAGCCAGAGCTGGCTGTTCCATTTCCCCTGAAAATCTCTCTGCTTCCACCTCTCACACCTTCCTTTTTCAATCTGGTATAGCTGGGTGTATTTAGGGAGCCTGCTCTACACTGTGAGCAGTTGTAGAGCATGCATAAAGCAGAGGGGAGGAAGAGAGCTCTGATGACACACAGACTCCAGGGAAGCTGTTGCAGGTAACAGTACCCCATTAGTGACCAGCAGCCAATGTTTTACTGTTGTGACTGCACTGATAGGAAATGCTTACAAAGCCAACTTTATAAATCAGCACTTCATGCCAGCTCCCAAAACAAGAAAGTCTTCATCAGAGCCCTACAACAGCAGGGTCTTCACATCCTTTTGGGAACAGTGCTGCTTAGCATTGTTCAGCAAGTCTGACAAAAACCTCTCCCTCAAAACCCTGAGCAGCCATGAAGTACCTCTTGCAGAGTGATTCTCACTGGCCTGGGAGGCCAGACGCACCCTGGCCCCGTGCAAACAAAGAGCATCTCTGATATCCAGCACTCCCCTTCCACACCCAGCACTGCCCTGGCCAACAAGCCAATTAAACAAAACCAGCAGGACCAGAATCCAGCCTCTGCTTTTCAAACTCATCAGCACAGATACTGCAAGTGTCAAACATTCATTAACAGTTCGTTTGGGGATGGCTTTTTCAAGGACAGTTTTAAACCTGCCCTGGTGGCAAGACCACACTTTGCTCCTACACTACAAATAATGCCATGTAGAAGGATTTTTTTGACCTTCAGAACCCCACTGAAGGTGGCCCTTATCTTGCTTAGATTCCTTTCAGGAGAAGATTAAAATCTTCATTGCAAAGATGCTTCTAATTCCTTCAGACCAAATTCTGGGGCATGGCCAGTGGCAGCAGGCAGTTGTGCAAGCTGAGGTTGTGCCCCAAACAGATGGCTGCAACCACAGCTGCTCAGCTGGGGCTTGCTGGCCTTTGGAGAGCTGAACGTGTGCCCACCACCCCTGGCTGCCTGTAAATGGCAATGCTCTCCTCAGAGCATGGTCTGTCACAGTGCAGCCTCTGGAACAAAGGGTCTGGGGGGCATCCTTGTTTGCTCGGGTGGGGACTGTGGAGTTGCTTGCCTGAGGTTTTAACAAAATGTATTTCTCACCTTCTTTTACCTCACCGCAAACCCTCTGTCCTTTGCAGGTAACATCATTGGCTCTGGGATCTTTATTTCGCCCAAAGGGGTCCTGGAGCACACAGGCTCGGTGGGACTGGCTCTCATTATCTGGGTGCTCGGCGGCGGGGTGGCTGCCCTGGGCTCGCTCTGCTACGCTGAGCTGGGAGTCACCATCCCCAAATCGGGAGGGGACTACTCCTACGTCACAGAGATTTTTGGAGGGTTAGCTGGGTAAGTGCCCTATCTCTACAAAGTCATTTGGAAACCTATTCACAGGAAGTGTTTCATGTGGGAAAGACTCAGGAAACAGGGAAGGTTTGTCAATAAAATGCTTCTGCCAAATCCTTCTTTCTGTTCCCACTGAAGACACCAAATGGGCCCTTTGCAGCTCCTGCTGCTGCCTTCCAAGGAAAGGACACCGATGCTGTCACTTCCCTGACTCCCAAGCCCATGACGGGAAGGAGCAATGCTGTAAATGACGCTGTGTCCAAGAGACATTTCTGCTCCCAGCCATGAGTGATCAGTACCCTGTACTCAGGAGCTTCACACACCAGGGGAGGTGAGGCTGGAGCTGCTTGCCATACACCAGAGCTGCTGCCAGTGCTGCACTGCTTACTGCAGCTGCTCAGAGCAGAAAATAATGTAAATGCACAGAGGGCACAAAGACTGTCCCAGAAACATCGCTATGAGGGACACCATCAGAGCTTCATTAAACAAAAATAGTTATGCTTCCCAGGGGAGACAACAAAAGGCATGAGAAGTGAAGTGCAGCTGGACCTGGCTTTGGTCACTCCTCAGCTCAGCCTGCACCGAGTGCCAGAAAGCACCAGGAGACACAATTGCTGACAGAAGCCACACACCTGCCGATTGATCCCTGCCCAGCATTTCCCTGGGAACAGAGTGATGCTCTCCTCTCCCAGAGCACACAGCTCTGCTGATCTGGCAGCATCTCACTTGGTGAGCTCCCGGCTTGCAGTGCACAAGCACTGTCAGAAACACACAACTGGTCACCTGAAGGGAAGCAGCACTCCCATTCCTGCTTTTCAAAGACACTTTACATTTTATCCTAAGAAAATAAACCCTGTAGGACAAAGAGCTGCCTTAGGCAAGAGGCCTCCAGGCAGGTTTTGGTACAAAGTAGTGGGACTCAGTCATATCTTCCAGTAAAGCCAGGCTGAGATTGCGGCCCTGCTGCACTACCTAAGGCCTGCAGCTGTAGGGACCTCTCACAAGCACCTTCAGTTTTCCACTTGGGAAGTGCTCATTTCCCTCCTGACACTCAAATGTGGCATTCCAAGCTGAAAGGAAGCCTGCATTGTGCCTCCCCTGAGGGGGAAAAATCTGCTCCTCCAAAAGTTGTTTCCTTTTCTGATGTAGTCCTTCTACAGCAAAGAACATCAAGTGCAGCACGTAAAGCTGTGAAGCGTTTGCCAAAAGGTGGGTTTCCAATGAGACAGTGCAACTTTGTCACTCTCTGCTGAAATTCTGAATTTCTTTTAACTGGTACCATCAATCCTGCATGTATTTCAATCCAGCGTGAAACAAATTTAGTGTCAGAAATGCAATGAATTATTCACATCTCCATCTACCCAATACCAGCTGTAACACTCCATACTACAACATAGAACCAAGTTCAATTTGTCCAAATCACTGTTTTCAGAGTCACTCTCCCTGCTGAGTATTTTTGGTTTGTTGTTCCTGATGCCTCAGGAGCCCTCCCAAAGCACTGCCCAGCTGAGCACACATTACCCTCAGCACCACTTTCTTGTGCCTCTTCTTGTCTCCCCAGGTTTCTGCTGCTGTGGAGCGCGGTGCTCATCATGTACCCGACCAGCCTGGCTGTCATTGCACTGACCTTCTCCAACTATGTCCTGCAGCCTGTGTTCCCTAACTGTGTCCCCCCCTATAATGCCTCCAGGATCCTCTCCATGGTGTGTTTACGTGAGTATTTGCTTCTCACACACACACAGAGCTTGCCTCGGTTTTACATGGGACTACTCAAGTGGCCACAGCCCCAAAGGCCCAGGGAGGTCCCCAGGCAGCCACTGTGACCAGTGCAGGATGTTTGGTCCCTTCCCAGCACGGTGGGCTGGAGCAGGGCACAGCGGTGCCCAGATCCCTGCGGGTCCCAGAAGTGGCACCACCAAGCTGGTGGGATGGGGCGGTTGTGTGCTGCCTGCAGAGCCGTGGTTGCCCAGCACGGCTCACCCACCACCAGAGGTGGCCTACCACCGTCTGCGCCCTTCCTTTACACTCAAACGCTTCAGCGTGCTAGGAGTCGCAGTGCAGCGGCAGAGGCTCTGCACTGGCTGCCCACGGAGTCTGCGAGGCCGGAGCGAGCCGCGGGTCCTGCGGCGCTCCCGGTTTGGTGCGGAGCTGCTGGACCCTGCGAGCCGAGCGCGGCTCGGGCTCAGCCCCGACCCGAGGGAGGAAGGGAGGCTGCTGGCTGCGGGGATGCCCCAGCAGCTGGGAGTTTCCTCAAGAAAGGCAACGCTTCTCCTCACCCTCCCTCCTGGCCGCACTGGAGCTCCCCACGGGGAGCTGGTGCATCACTCCGTCCTCCAGCACTTTGACTGTATGCTTAAACACCATTTCATTTCACTGAACTCAGTCTTTTGCTCTCCAGTCCTCCTGACCTGGGTGAACAGCTCCAGCGTTCGATGGGCAACACGCATTCAGGACATATTCACAGCAGGAAAGCTCTTAGCCCTGGCACTTATCATTATTGTGGGCTTCATACAGATCTTTAAAGGTACTCTGTGAGACAGCTTTAACACGGGTATGGTACTGTTGCTAGACTTGACTTTGCGCACTTACTGCACTGTTTCTCCCTCACAAAGCAGCCCTGTATAGCCAGGGCTGTGCACTCACACACCCATGGAAAGGATGGCACAGCAAGAAGTCAGCTGCATCTCCTCCAACATGTTTCTTTTGGCCTGCCTTGTCAGTTTTGATAGACTGAAGAAAGGAAGCAGTAGATGTTTCTGAGTAGTTACTGATTTTTTTTTAATCTATTGTATGTTCCTTAAATCTGAAGTGCTCTGGGTATAAAATGATTAAGCTCCACTTTGCCTGGGGCATGAAGACACCTGCTTCATTTTGGGCACTAGTGAAATTTCCTACAAAAAGTCACTTTTAAGATTAAAGTAGGCCAAAAAAAGTCTCACTGATGCACCAACTTAAAGGAAAGCAGAGAACACAAGAGGCTCCCTGTTTTTATTGTGTGCATGATGAGTCAGATAAAGGAAGATGAAATGTGGCATCTTCAGGGAGCAGACAACTTGTCTCAGTGATAATAGCCCCACCACCTTGACTATGTTTCTGGCCCTCTAGACACCTTACACCTTGCAGACTTTGTAAAAGAAAGCCACAGGCAAGAATTTACCTGCCAGGGAGCTGTCCTCAGGCAAAAGATGATGGCAAAGTGGGATCCCATGACTCACGGTGATGGCACTGGTGCTGCAGCACGGGTGGCAGTGAGGGATGCCCATGTGCACTGCCAAGCTGCCTCCCCAGGCAGCACTGCAAGTGCAATGCCAGCCCATGGTGACTAGGAGAGCATGAAGTCCTGAATCCAGTAAGGAATAAAAATCAAAAATAAAAAGCAAAAGCTTACCTTAATTCCAGTGCCTCTGGTCGGTAGGGACAACTTAACCTCTTGCTTGCGCTCTCTGTGCAGGAAACTATGAAGAGCTGACACCAAGTAATGCATTCAACTTCTGGATGACTCCATCTGTGGGGCACGTAGCCTTAGCTTTTCTCCAAGGGTCCTTCGCGTTCAGTGGCTGGAACTTCTTGAACTATGTAACAGAAGAGCTGGTCGATCCCTGCAGGCGAGTATCCATTTCCATGTTACCCACATTTTCCTGAAGTGCGGAAACATTGGAGCCATCTGGTAACAGCAGTCATTCAATAAGCTGCAGCAATGTCCTTCCGTGTCTGTGGGACCACTCTTTCTCCAGGAGAAAGAGAGATCCTTTTTTTTTATTTAGAACACAAAACAGGCAAGTTAAAGGCAAATGTATTGCACAGGGCATCACCTGAACCAAAGCAGCCTCCAGAGAAAGCAGGATCCTAATGGCACTGCCCGGTCACACAGTGCTCCTGTAGCAGCAAAGGAACCACTCATGAGATGCCACACAAGCACCTATAGGGAGAAACATGTGGAATTATGCTGGAAGTTGCTTTGCTTTTTCATCCAAAGGGAACCTTCCATAGACACCTGAAAGAGAGGATTAAAGAGTTGCTGCATGGTGCAACCAGCACTCCCTGGTGCGGCTGCGGGCATCTGCCTGCAAGGGCGACTGATGTAGAGTAACTGCTGGTCCTGGGTACAGGAAGGGGCTTGTAAATCAGCATCAGCAGGCTGGGAAAGCTGGAGGAAAAGGGAATCTTAGTTTAGTAAAGCAAAGCTGAAATGTTTCAACATTCCTGAGCTGATGAAGTGATGACAACTGCCAAGAGCAGCTCCTGGGCCACTGCATATTCCTGGGCATCCAATGCACACAGCAGTTAACCAAGGAGGAACTGAAGCTGTGGCACAGGCTGGGTGGGAAGGGACTCGAGCTGCAGCCTTATGAGCGGCTCTGCACATGTCCCCACACCGGTGAGTGGCAAAGGGCATGTCCAGAGGTCTTGGCAGGAATAAACGAACTGGTGCTAATGTGTTCCCCCAGTAAAATATCAACATTTTAGTACACCACAAGAGTTTCAAAACTGAATAATGAAAAGTTATTACTTTAAAAAGGCTAAGATGGCCTTGCTGAAGAAATTAGGAGGAAAATGAGTGAATGGCCTGTTTTACAAATTATTTTTACAGCTTCTGAGGGGAAAATAGAATACTAAAAAATAACTGGATAACCAAAAGCATTTCCCCTTTTTACTAAATCTATTCAAAATCACAGAGGCTAAACAGGCTTTTAAAAAACTTTTTTCAAGGTCTGGCCCCCAGAGAAGAATGCATCATCCTGTGTGTGATCCTGTGATTGTGTTATCCACAGAGCAGCTCAGGTGTGCACCTCTAAGGAGGTCTCTGGGTGGCTGCCTGAGCACAGCTACACCACTGTAAGCTGCCAGAGTGTTTTGTCAGCAGGCCAGGTTTGCAGTGCAGCATGGGCCAAGGTACCCACCGTGCCACAGATCAGAGCAGGCAAAGCCAAAGCAAAACAGGGCACCTTATCCTCCCCCAGTGCCCAGGGCTATGGATAAAACAACAGTTTCATGTTTCAACAGCATACTGCCAACACCAGCCCAAGGGCAGCAGGCGGTGTTTTTGCCCCAGGGCCCCCCTGCAGAGCCACTGCTCCATTGCACTTTTAGCCTTCTCCAACCTGCAGCAGGTCCGAGAGCCAGTGCAAGTGCTGCTCCCCTCCATATGAACCCACCCAGCTGGGTGACCTCCCCACAGGTTGTCGTGGTCTCACTGTGCATGACTGTAATTTCTTCTCTACCCTCCTAATTCTTTTATTAGGAACCTACCTCGTGCCATATTCATATCCATCCCATTGGTGACATTTGTGTACACGTTCACCAACATTGCATATTTCACTGCCATGTCACCCCAAGAGCTCTTGTCCTCCAACGCTGTGGCGGTAGTAAGTAAACCATTCCCTGGATGTCTAAACTGCACTTTGATTTCGGTTCTCTGCTTTGCAGTGTGTTTCAGTTTCTCTGCCTTCTGTTGCTTTAGACATTTGGTGAAAAGTTACTGGGCTATTTTTCCTGGGTTATGCCAGTCTCAGTGGCCCTATCTACATTTGGAGGAATAAATGGATACCTTTTTACCTCATCCAGGTTAGATGGAGTACAATTTTATGACCGTTATCTAATTTGGGGAGGGACTGTTTTAATTTCATTTACTAAAGAAATGTTAGCTAGACATTTTGAATGTAGAGTAGGAGCTGGCGTTGGGCACGGTGGATACACTGAATTGCTCTGTTTCCAATCAGCAAATGTAATGTTGATTCAAGGAGCCTCTTGCAAAATAGTCCCTACAAGCTATGGAAA
The DNA here is from genome assembly GCA_013399775.1 of Semnornis frantzii. NCBI lineage: Eukaryota > Metazoa > Chordata > Aves > Piciformes > Ramphastidae > Semnornis > Semnornis frantzii. The sequence goes on from VWYK01013241.1 coordinate 493,525, forward strand.
GTGCTCGCAGATGCAGACTAACTCACAGAAAAGCCAAACACAGCTTTAGCATGGAACTATAGTGATCTTACATCAGCACAGTTCCAGAAGCTGCCAGTGGAACTATGCTCTGCTCAAAATGCAACTTTAGGGCCTGGTACTCTTCCCAGCTACAGACATTTTCATTCCTGTGCTGGAAAAACTCCTTTCAGACAGGATGTTTTGCATGCACTCTGCTGCTGGTGGGGCCAGAATCTGAAAAGTCAATTACATTGTAGTCTGTAAAGTCCATTTATATTAATTGACCTCCCTGAACTTAATTTAAAAATTATTAAAAGTTGTTGGGGAAACACCTCAGGTACCTAGGGAAAGATATTTATCTCAGCCCTTTCTTGAGCGTAATGAGATGCAACAGATCTGAGTATATACGTAACAGGTTTTGTACTTAAAAGTGAAACCTTTAGGCATGTCAAACATCTAAAGCCCTTTTGACGTTGTAAATATTATCTCTGAGGGGTTTACACCTGGGCTACGTGCAGACGATCACCGTGAGTACTGTGCAATATTCACTCCACCATGGGTAAGGAGGCAGTGCTGGCCAGCAGACCGGGGCTGGACAGATTCCTGCCCTCCTCCTCCTCCTCAGAAGCAACAGCACTTTAGAGCAGGTCATTTCACAAACGTGAGCCACGAAAGGCCTCCCACACTGAAGAGTCTGGTTTGAATAGGGTACGCAGGCAGTCCCTGGTTATATTCCCCATGACAGCCCAGCAGCCGCAGGCTGCAGCTCCCCACCGCGGCAGTTGAGGTTAGAGCTGGCGCACGGCTAGGTGTTCAGGGGCTGCCGTACTCGGGTGCTTTCAGCTCTGCTGTTCTTATTGCCAGGCTGTGTTTCTCCGGTGCTCGGGAAGGCCACTTGCCCAGCCTGCTTGCCATGATCCACGTCAAGCGCTGCACACCCATCCCTGCCCTGCTGGTCTGCGTAAGTCCTGCCCGCCCCGCTGGGCTGCCCTCCAACCTGCTCTCAGCAACACTGAATCACAGAGAGAGCAGCTGCAGAAACCCTTGAGAGGACGTTTTACCCCAGAGGAGAAGTGAGTCTGCCTGTAGCGCTGCTGCTGGCTGAACAGTTTCAACGGCCCCACGAAGAGCCTCCAGCCTCCCTCCTGCTCCCAAGCACCCTCGATGCCCAGAGGCTTTACCTAACTGCAGCTGCAGTTTCAGCTCATTACCACATGCCCTACCCACAGCAGAGCTAGAGACTGCCTTTTGATACAGATTCTTCAGTCAACAAAAGATGACTTCTTTTGACCAGTTCTGCCTGCTTTCCATCAGCATTTGGAAATCCCCATGGTCACTGCTGATCCCACTTGGGCAGGTCCCAGGGAGAGGACAAAGTGCTGCTAAATTCACTTACTCTCAGTAAGCAAAACATCTTGTGAGGGGTGATCGAGCAGTGCTCTGAGGACCAGGGTTTTTTTCTGTGGGCCAAAAGATTAAGTAGGAGCATTACAGCACCCTGGATGATATGCCAGGTAGACAAGAGGTCACCTGCAAAGACTCCTCTCATTTTTCAGGCAGCAGAAGCTTCCACTGTCTCAAGGACTTCCCGTGCATTGCAGCCTGAAGCAAAGTGCTTCATATACTTTTCCCAGTAGTGAAGCTAGAGCGTGTGATGGGTTTTACTGTAGTACAGAGGACTTAAAGAGGAAAATGACTCCCAGCACTGCTGTCCCCAGCTGCGTGGCCTGAGCAAGGAAATTCCCTGAAGGGCGTTTGCTTGAAATCTCAGCTGCATCAGCTGCTGCCAAGCGCAGCTTTGCCACTGATACCAAAACGGATGCTCTAGGAAGTGCACGTTTCTGTCTCCCAACTCTAACCACAACTTTGGCACAATGCACCCAGGCCAAATTTCACCAAATAAGCCCCCTGCACATTCCACTTTCATGACAGATTACAGATCTAACTGAGGCTTTGTGACACATCCAGACCTTAGTGCCTCACCACAAACACCTTGGGTGTTGCCCATGGAGAGTTTCAGGTAAACTGCCCACAGCCTGCCCTGTCCCAAGCAGCCTGAGGGCACCGGCCCCACGGTGGACTCCAGCAAGGCAGCTGCACTCTGCTGATGCCCAGGAAGCAGAACAACTTTGTCCTTAAGGATCCCTCACTGGGCTTCAGAGGCTGCTCTGCCGTGGGGCAGACCGGGGACAAGTGGCTGCCTGAGCCATCAAGCACACACTGGTCCCCACTCTGCTGAACCATCCCCTCAGACCACTACACAAACCGCAGCCCCTTGCTGCCCACCGGTTCAGCATTTGGAGGTGTTTCAGTGCAGCTCAGGGTACAGCAAACACTGCCAGGAAATACCAACCTCTTACTAGAAAGGTAAAAGCAGTGACGGCAGCAAACCGGCTCAGACTGAGCAAGCCTCATCCATACTTCAGGTTCTCTGCCACTGAATTGCACCTGGCTCTGGATGGGGAGAGGCTTCTTTGTGCATGCAGAGGCCTCTGCACAGTGCCAGCAGGAGCTGTACTTTCACTGAGCCTTTCAAGAACTAACCAGGCTGGGTTGAACCAGGTTGGGCTGCTTTGCAAGGCCATGGGGAGCAGCTGGCCCTGCTGCCTGCAGGTGACCATGGCCCCACGGCTGGGGGAGCAGCAGCCTCCAGCCCCCAGGGATCACCCCCCACTGTCAGCAGATCTGACACCACAGTGTCACAGATTTCATTGCTCCCAGCGGCCTCATCACCAACCCTGCTGCTGGCAGGAGAGGGGCAGGTGTGCAGTGCAGTGGGTGCTGGCATAGTGGGGGGAGGATGTGACACTGACACGAATCACTGCCCAGTTCAGGATCTGTTTTGTGGTGAGATTGCTCAAGGTGTGGAAATGTCCTTGCCGAGGCATCAAGCCTTTGAACAGAGGAGCAGAGGGACCAAAGGGTTGTTTGACTGTGGTAGTGAAGAAGCCCTCCCACCCAAGAGGACTTTGCTGCTGAAACAGCTAATGAAGAAAAAGGGGCATAAGCAAAAAGAGGGTCTGGAGTGAACAGATCAAGACCCTGAGTGCTCTCTGGAGGCATTTGGGTATTTAGCTTTCTGCAGGCTCTGGCCACCACTTGACAACATTCACAGGACCAGTGCAGGCTCAGCTCCTGGAGTACTGACAGGCAGGAGTGCAGGACCTGAACATACTGGTCCCCAAGCCAGCTCTCCTAGCATTCCTGTGCAGAAACACGGCACGAATGAGTGCAGCCATGAAAATTTCCACCACCTAATCTCTGCCAGTCTTCAGATCTAAGGAATGCTCAGATGAAAGACGCTGGTCACCTGCAGCGTGAGCTGTAGGCCAGCAGGGGGAAAGGGCAGAGCTCCTACAGGGCACCTGTAGCAATGCCATGCACTGACCCCAGCCTGTGAGGCTGCAGGAAACCTTCCCTTCATTAGAAGCCCTAACCACAAGGTTCAATAGCTGTTAAAGAGTGCAACAGAAAGGGTGGAGTGGGGTGCTGGAGAGCTCTGCCAGTCCTCCCAGCCCTGCCTGCCTAGCAGGAGGCACCTCTGGCAGCACCCCAGGTGTTATAAACAGACCTGCTGGGCTCTAGCTTCAGCATACCCTGAGGAACCCTTAAATGTCCACTGAGCCCCAGACCCAGGGCACATAGCAAGGATAACACTGAGTTGCAGGAGGCAGCAGGTGCCCAGCAGGGGCCACAAACAGAAGGAGTTTAAAGGCTTCCATGTGTTCGTTGCATGCTTTTGTTGGGTTTGTTTGTTGGCTACCTTCTCTGGTAGTGACTCAAGTGAAGCTTCTCTCTTGGCAGTGTTTGGCCACTCTGGTCATCATGCTCGTTGGAGACACATACACGCTCATCAACTACGTGTCCTTCATCAACTACCTCTGCTATGGAGTGACCATCATAGGCCTGATCGTTCTGCGCTGGAGGAAGCCCAAAATCTTCAGACCCATCAAGGTGACAACGTTGCAGCTAAGTCTCTTGGTTGCAATAGCAATGCCAGGGTGGGGCATGCACACTGAGCCCTCCACCCTCCTGTTTTGAAGAACAGTTAATTTTTTTTGGTGTGGTGGTAGTGTATAAAGGCCCCAAACCACACCCCAAGTGCCATCATGGGACATACAGGCAGACCCCTTCCTTATGAACTCGCCAGGATGGGTAGAGGACAACAGCGGGGAAGGGAAGGGGGGCACAACTCATGCAGGGGTCCCGTAGCTGCAGCAGTCCCTGCAGCCTCCACAGCCCCCTGCCACTGCTCAGTCGCTGCTGTTGCTCTGCACAGTCGTGCTCTGCTCTGCTTTCTTCTGGTAGGTGAACCTCCTCATCCCCATCACTTACCTGGCATTCTGGGCATTTCTGCTGATCTTCAGCTTGTACTCTGAGCCCATCGTCTGTGGAGTCGGACTTGTTATCATTCTGACTGGAGTGCCAGTGTTTTTCCTTGGAGTCTACTGGAGAAATAAACCAAAGTGTGTAAATAGGCTAACAGGTAAGGTAGCACCACACACTCGCTGCGCTTCCCAAGCTGCTGGCTCAGGGCTGCAGTCACCTGCTGGGCCTCTGGCACCTGTTGGCGCTAAACATGAACCGCATCAGACTGACCTTGCTCTCTGCCAGAAGCAGCCCCTGGACACAAAGTGCTTGTCTTTGAGCAGCAGCTGCTTTGCTCACTCCTAACTTGTTTGCCTCTTCTCCTGCCCCTCAGCCAACTCCCCCATCTGCTGAGCTCAACTGCTCACAGCAGCCTGCCCCAGAGCATACACTCAGGAGTGTAACTTCTAGTACAGGAAGGTGAAATAAGCTGTAGAACAACCAAGTGCCTGAGAGCTTTACATTCCCCTTGCCCTGCTTTCCTCCTGCTGTGCCACCAGCAAGTCCCGCACGCGAGCCCTGCGCAGCCTGGTGAACTATCTCAGTGCCAAGATAAGACAGCCTGTCACTGTCACTCACATCCAGGGAAAACAACACTTCAGGCTTTCGATTGTTTTGGTCTGAGAACTTTCAAACAAGCACACTGCAACCCTTTGCTCTGACCAGAAGGTTTCCACAAGCTGTGGCCAGGCTCTACTGCCAGCAGCTCCCCGTGACCAGCGTGTTCCACCACAGCCACAAAGCCAGCCCAGTGCCAGGAGGGGGACAGCACTGGGGGCTGGGGAAGGACTGCGGATCGGTGTCCCTAAAACTGCCCCCTTCCCCTGCCCCTGCTTCCAAATGCTCTTGTGCCACTGAACTGGAGATGGGAAGGGCCGGAGGGGGTGCCCGGCCGGGAAGGTCACATTGGTCCACAGGTGGCAGCACCTTGGCATCGCTTGGTTCGGAAGGGCTCAAGCGTCCCCATTAACCACCCCCGTTTGCTTTTGACAGAGTCCATCACCTGCTGGGGCCAGAAGCTGTGTTTTGTGGTCTACCCTCAGGGGGGCGTTGCCGAGGAGCAGGCATTCTCAGCCGGCTCTCGGGGCCGTGGCAGCGAGGCGTGGAAATAGCGCAGCGGGGCCGGGGCTGAAGTGGCTTCTTGTTTACATGCTGAGTCCTGCAAAAGGCTTTCTGGAGAGAAATTGTCTTTAGAGATCCAGTAACGAAGCCCATAAAATGAGCTACACCCTTTATGGCACCTGTAGTTTTTAGTTTTAAAAAAAAAAAAAAAAAAAAAAAAGGTGGGGGGCTGCTGTGTGTGGAAAAAGAGTAAACTCAATAAAATGTAAAATAAGGTGCTGGCTGTTTTCTTCTGGCAGCGTGCTTGTTCAGCAGAGAAGACAGCACAGATACAGCACTGGAATACTGATTTTAGCCACCATAAGGGTCCATCGGAGACATACAGGCATTTCAGAAGTAGGGCAGTTCCTGACAGAAAATCAAAGCGCAGAAACCAGGAGAAAGTGACAAACCCTTGAGACTCAGACACCTGCAGGAGAATTCCTGTCACTGTCCCTTGGCAGAGCGAATCCCCACACAAGGCATGAGATGATGAAGTTACAATGCAAAGGACCATCCACTGGTCTGTCCATCCACCCCCACACCTGCGAGGCACAGCAGGAGGGTCCCAGCACCCATGGGCTGCCCATGGCAGGCAGCTCACTGTGTTGGACACCAACCAGCCTGGGCAGACCTTAGGGAAAAGGTGACAACAGTGACAGTCTGTTTGACTGGTCAGACATCACTTGGTGACACAGGAAAACATCCAGAAGTAGTGACAAAACTCTACAGAGCATGGGTTTGGATGCAGTTCTGCAGAGGCAGAGTTGTGCCTCAGGCAGGCATGGTGCTTGTCACACCACCTGGGAACTCTTGTGTGAGGCTCAGCATGACCCAGGGGCCGACAGAGGTGTGGAAGGGTTTCCAAGGCACTCAACAGTGGGAACTTGAGGGAAAGACAGGAACCATGCTCAACAGTTCTCCTTCCTGAAGCACCAGGTGATGTCACATTGCTTCAGACACCAGTTCTCCGTCTCATCTGTGCTCAGCCAAGGAACGAGACTAGGCTCTTCTCACGTCAGGTGCTCCGGAGGAGGAGTTTTGCATGTTTGATTCATGGCAGACACTAGGAAAGTAATCTATTTCACGTCTTGGCTAATGCACAGAGACTTGCTGCTGCAGCAATATGGCCACATTCAAACCAAAGAACCTTGGGAAAACACAAAAGGCAAGAACAGCTCTGAGGAATATTTTGAATCCCTACACTATTTTGACAACCACAGCAAAACCTGTCACATTCAGCAGCCTTGGTAGCAGCCACGTGAATTCAGCTTTTAAAGCACCTTGGTAGTGTTACAGGCCCTGCTGTAAAAAACAAGTATTTGCTATCTTTTCTCATGCCAAGTATCCAGGCTCTGCAAAGGTTTCAGAGCCTCAAAATCAGGAGAGAGCTCCAGGAACTTGTCTTTCCAGCACAATGCATTATTCAGAGGATTTTTAAAAAAAAAAAAACATGGATCCATCTCTCTCCAAAGCCTCAGATGGCAGCCACTAGAAAGACACACAGTTTACACTCCTCTCTTGGCATAAAGCTGTTAATCGGAGTCTGAAATATGTCTTTAGCTAAAGAAAACCTATGGCTTTGGTGTGCCTGTGCACACAGCTAGGAGAAATTCCCCTCTTACAGCACGTTATGAACATCCAAGGCTTGCTGATGAGAATCCTGCCTGTTCAGCTTGCTTTTGGTGAGAACACCTCAGGCACTGCACATTTTCCCTGCTTACCCTGGCTGGATGGCACTCTGGCGCTTCACTCGTGTTGGAGGCTCTCGTGGCAGAGTCTTGTTTCCTGTACCTCAAAATCCACTTTCTGTGGCATCATTTCCAACAGATTATTTTTTTCAGTAACTTTATTACCCAGTGAGGAAATTAAATGTATCCGGTGCCAGCAATAATGGTGCTTCCAAAACTGCTGCTCATGTGGCTTTGCTTTTGTTTGTTTAAATAATTAAGGTATGAAACTTTGCTACGCCTAAGAAAACAAGTCTGCACAGTAATGAGAAAGGTAGAATAATCATCATCATCATCTGCTACCAAGGCTTAAGGAAATCAAAAGCAAAATTAAAGGATCGGTTGGCTCATAGTTGTGAACTGGGTTTGGCTCAAACTTTTCCTGATTATACTGCCATGCTTTCAAACAATCAACATCTGGCCTTAAATCGGAAGGCTGAGTTTTGACCAGGATGGTTTAGTACAGTTCATGTTCAACTTCCATACCAGTCCCTGAAAGGTGTTCCACAAGGTCTTGTTTCAGTTTTCAGAACAGCTTCATCTGTGCACCCACATCTCTCGTGTCTCTGTTTAAAGGCTTTGCGGAGTTAGATCCTGATGTGTGCAATTTCCAGTGACAGAAATCAATGCAGAGGACTACAAAGATGAGTTCACAAGGTAAATGAGGCTTGGCGGCAGGCTCAACCCCGTCCAGCTGTGATTATTTTGAAAGACAGAGCAACAGGTCCAAGGAAGACACAACTGTTTGAGTTTTAAAGCCCAACAAACAAAAGAAAATCCCTGGGACCCCTGACAAGCATGTCAAGAATACTTCTGGTACTTGGCAGGGAAAAGCAAGTCATTTCCAAGAGGAGGAGTTTAATCAAAGCTTTAAAAGCAATGCCCTACCATGTAACTCCATGTCCTGTGCTGCTGTGTAGCACAAAACAGGAGAGGTTGTAGTGCAGAACAATACTGTGTGCTGTTGGTTCTTTCAGTGCTGGCATTCAGAAAGCCAGGTAAGATAGGAATTAAGGAGAACAGCACCTGTCAGCCAGCGTCACCAAAGGGTGCCCTGGGGCTCTCTGATCTGCACTATTGCAGCACCGAGGAAAGTAGCTCCAGGTCACTGCATCCCTGTGGGAAGCGCTGCACAAGGCAGAGACTGGGAAGGCTGTCCCTCTGCCAAGGACTAAGATGCTCAACAGCACCCACAGGAAACAAGGGGAAATGAGGCAGTTACTGCTGCTAGCCCAGCCACTCTCAAGTGTTTTCATCAACCTGCTAAAGGAACTGGTCGTTCTCGGTTCGAATCAGCACATAAACCAGAAGAGCTTAATCTCGGCAAGGTCAAGTGCCGGGTCAGAGCTCCCACCCAGCTCAGGAAGGGCTGGTGAGTCACTGTGTGCTCAGTGTTGCCTTTGAGTTGGAAGCATCTTCACAAAAAAAGTATCCCAATTATGCAGGTCTCAATCGCTTCTGAAAGCACAACCCTGCCTCAGCCTCTGACCACAGGCTGGAGCTGCTGGCGCCAGGAGAGCACCACCATGGCCCAGGGAGGAGCTGTGGTGGGCTGGGGAGCCCAGGACGAAGCCTACTGCTGTTTCCTCTCCATGCACAAGCAAATGCTTTAAAAGCAAATGTGCCTCTCCGTGCCAGAGAGCTGCAGCTAAATAAAGTGACTCATCTTTGAGAGGAAAACAGGCAAATCAACAATCAACCCCCAGCGAACTCGCTGGCCCACGCTGACTTTGCAGAAGCCTTTGCCCAGGTATTTTGCATTTGTCACTCTTATGTGTGAATTACTGAAGCCTCAAAATCAAAACCTGTTTGCTTTCCAGCCCCTTCACACCAAGCACCAAATGACAAAGTTAGCAATTATTCAGCTGGTGAGGTGTTTCTTAAGAGATGTTGAAGTACACATTGTAAATGAAAATGTTAAAAAACAAGAGTAAATCTTGCTGGAATCTGTAGTTTTCTAAACACATAAAGACAAGTGAGCCCTGTCTCAGCAAGATGCACCCACCTGAGTCACCACCTCTGTCCTCAGTTGTAAATGCGAGCAAAGCCTCTTTGTTTGAACCTTCCTTCTTTGTTACCTAATGCTTTTCTCTCACTTCAACAAGAAGCTTCTGCACTTGGACACAAAAGGAATCCAAGGAAAAGGATTACAAAGTGACCAAGACCTGATGTGAGGCCAAAAAAATAAATGTCTGAAGTTCTAAGGTAAAAGACAGCAAGAGAAGGGGAAGAAGACCCAGATGGCGTCATAAGGCAGGAAACACAAAGAATGAAGAGGGAATAAAACATAAACCTCTACCACTCACATTAGCCTTGTCCACCACTTAATGCCTACAGTCAAGAACTCAAGAGCCAGGCTCTGCAAAGGGGTGGACTGAGCGGAGCTGTCGAGGGGGACACTGACAGAGACAGGGGAAAGGTTGGTACCTGCAGCTCAGGCCACATGCAATCAATCATGGCTAGGAGATTTCAAATCCTAATGCCTGGAAGACTGAGACTCAACTTTCCTGCAAAGACAAAAAATCCTGAAGAAGTAAAGGCAGTTCCTCTCCCTCTCTGAGGAAGTCCTGAGTGAAACAATACACAATTCCCTCAAGGTTTTTCAAGTGAGCTCCTTGGTTCATCCTAAAGCAGATCTGTTGTGCTGGAGAGGCTGCCTGCAAACTGCTGCAAGTGCAGAGGCACTTTTTCTTGCTCCATTCCCACTTTGTGGGCTGTAGTCCCTTACATCAGGACATGGTCGATAGTGTTACTGCTTGAGCAACTGTTACAGCAGCTGAATCAGCGCTTCATGAGCAAGCAAAAGCAAACACTGTTTCCCCTGGATTAGGAGGTATCATCCCTCCACATCAAGCTGTGTCCTGACATCCTTCATGGCCACAGATAAATCCAGATGACCATAAAGTCTGTCCAGTTCTCTTCAATAAAGTTTTCCAAGTCTGTAGAGTCTGCCAACACAGGATGCAGCCAGCAGTACCCTCCAGAGCACAGAATAGAAAGGGGAAGCACCAGCAGAACAAGTATTGCCCTGACCAGGAGGTGTACTTCAGAAATGAGTGGGTTTTAACCACCTAAGGAGCTGCACCCTTCAGGGCTTCTGATCTGGGGTATCTGCACACATACTTCACAGGAACTTTATGTGGCACTGACTTGCTTATGGCAAGAGGACACACATGCACTGTCTAAAGAATCATAGATGGTAAGGTTGGAAGGGACCTCAAGGAGCATCTAGTTCCAACCCCCTGTCACAGGCAGGGACGCCTCCCACTAGTACAGGTCACTCAAGGCCTTGTCCAACCTGGCCTTGAACACCTCCAGGGAGGGAGCAACCATAACCTCCCTGGGCATTCTATGCCAGTCTCTCACCACCCTCACTGTAAAGAACTTCCTCCTAACATCCAGTTTCAATCTCCCCTCTGCCAGTTCAAAGCCATTGCCCCTTGTCCTGTCATTGCAAGGCCTTGTAAATAATCCCTCCCCAGCCTTCCTGCAGGTCCCCTTCAGATACTGGAAGTAATGCACCTGCAGAGCCTCAGCTACCAGAAGCTGAGGTAGCAAAAAAAGACCAAACCCAAACCAAATAACCCCACTGGAACGGGCCGGGTTGCAGTTGCTGCTGTGCATAGCATGCTATGTCATGCCGCTTCACCAGGGAAGCGCTGGCTGCAGCAAAGCCCCACGAGGCTTGAAGTCCAGACTGGAACACGAGAGGCCTCCTGTACTGCTTGCTGCTTATGCTTGCTGATTGCTGCCTCTTCTGCTGGGCTGGCTGTAGGGCAGGGGGAGGTTGCTGGTTGCTGCTGCTGCACTTTCCTCCAAAACAGGCTCAGGTCACCATGCAGCGCATCATTGCCACTAGAACTTTTTCTTTATCCCAACTCTTTATCTCAACCCAGAGGGGTTTTTGTGCTACTTTTCCTTCCATCCGTCTGGGGAGGGGGGCTTGTGGGCTGTGCCAACCCAGGACACCCACCTTTCATATTCATGAGGGGCCACGGGTGTGCAGAGTTAAACAAAGGCTGTGGGAGCATAATGCAGGCACCCTGGATCTCTGGAGTTTGAGTGACAGTCAGAAACCCGCAGGCTCTGGGGGCACGTCACATTTATTGACAATTCATTGATCCAAAGCAAGCGCAAAGTCCGGTGATGCCCAGCATCCTCCTTGCTTAATGCCACCGTCCAGGAAGCAGCAGATCCTGGCAGCCACGATGCCATACCTGAACCACAGCCCTCTGCATGCATTATGGTGAAATGTTAGAGCTAAATTAATAGATACAACACAGCAATAATGATAGTAATTGAAATGAAGCGAAAGCAGAGAAGACAAGAAGAAAGCCAGCACGCTGAAAGGATGTTAGAGGCATCCACAAGCTGGAAGGTGCCAGAATTTCAGCCAGAAGTTTCTATAGCACATTTTTACAGCAGTAAAATAAAACACAAAGGGCTCACTTCTCCCTTAAAGCTGCCTGCGAGCCTCCATTCCTCTTTAACCAGTGTAGATACCTTCTCTCTTCAGAGGAGGTTTTCTGCTGCTCGGTCTACAAAAACACCTCTGAATAATGCAGAAAAACATTATTAAAATAACCAAAATTTTAACAGGTTTATTAGCTGATGAACTTTAGGCTGTATAGTTATTAAGGTGTGGTATTTTCAACGAAGGAAAGAAATGTGACACTGAGACCTTCCTGTTACACTGCTCTAGAGCAGCAGAAGTTTTTTCACCTCTTTTTTTTTTTTTTTTTTAATTTTAATTAGTTCTGAATTGGAGGGGACAGCTTGCAGAGCAGCATCTTCAGGGATGGCAGATTCACTGCTCAATGCTTGCAAGAGTTGGAGGAAGGGCAGACAGATTAAGGCAGACTTCGTGGTTTTGTCAGGTATTGACACTCCAGAACACCGCACCACACTCGTTTTGCTCACAGCAAAGGCAGAGATTTCCTCTGCAAAATTAACAGCAAATTTGTCACTTTTCCCTCCAGGAAAGGACACTGCCGTGCAGAACACAAAAGCTGAGTGCTTACAGAGTCCCAGCCTTATACCTCTGGTTGATGCAAGGCTGCACACTACAGCAGTGAGCAATGGTCACATTTGGGTACCACATATCTTTAATTTGGATTTAAGGTTCTAAAACTAAAATCTTCTCAGTGACATTTTCACTGAGTTCCCACATGGATCAGTACATAAAACACGTACAATATATGTAAGAAATTATGTGAAGATACAGATCTGAAAGCAGAAGTGTTGGTTGTTAAGGGCTGCTCCCCAAACAGAGTAGCGTGTATTTCAACTTCCAGAGCCTCACAGTGCTGACAGTTTAAGGCAGAGGATGATCAACATGATTTTGTTATAGAAACACATTTCCATAACAGAATTAAGTAACTATTTGTAAGGTCCTTTGTATCTGCACAATATTAACCTTGAAATATAATCTTCTCCCCATTGACACTCTTACTTTACACATATGATTCTATGTATTTTAAACTACTTTTAGATCCCAAAAAAATTAATAATGAAAACGCTAAAATCTGTACCCTTAGATGCAAACAACCCTGGCAGTGCAGTGACTACAGTACAGGGCCTTGCAAAGGTGGAATGTAACTAAAATACCTGCAGATGCATCAGAAGCAAGATCTCTTTCAGAACTACACATCCCTTGATGAAAAAAGCTCTGATCACAAAAGCACTTGGCAAAAATCCATAAGCAATATTTATTTTATGTAACTATGACTCTTCTTGCCACGCGCTTGGCCACAGACCCTTCCTACTATTAATGCCCTGAAGGAGTTTGACTCTTCTGCCTCTGGAATGCACAGTATGAAAACAACTGGAAACTGAAGAGAGAAAGAGAAAAATCACTGAAATTTAGTTCTTCATGAAAAGGCAGAGTCCTATTCCTTGTCCTATTTAAGGCACTCCCAAAGGGAGCCTAGCAGAAGATCCAGGGCAAAATGTAGCCCACATAAAGGAAAAGCATCTTGGACACTTGGATGCAAATGTCACTACTCCCTGCAGGCACCTGTTTGCCTTTGCAGCCAGAAAGGTCCTGTGCAGAGGTCCATCTCTGTTTTACAAGTCCAGCTACTAAGTTTGGGCAACTTGAATTCCTACAGCAATAGACAGGGCACTTGGAGAGCAGCAGCAACTTCCTTGTTAGCTCCTCCATAAAGCACTTGAGTTTGCACAGTGCCACGGGGGACCTGAAGCAGAGCTCTTGCAAGAGCATGGGGAAGCCCAGCCAACATGCCAGCCGCAGCAGCAGGGCCATGTGTTGTCCCTCCAGATGGAGCTACGCCTGGAGAAGCAAGGCCACGCTTCACCCAGGTAAGCAACTTGTGTTTAATTACACTCAAAGGCCCCAAAAGGCATCAATTTACATTTGAGGATTGTACAATCCACAGTGTTGGCTGCTGAGAATGGCACTGCTCTATTTCAGTTCTTCACAGAAAAGAGCAAACAGTAGTATCCACTAAAAATAACCCCTCCTGATTCACACACCTGCGCCTAGGCTGCAAGTTCACAAGGAGAATTCTGCAGCAGATGTGATTTCCAAAGCAAGGTCTGATCCTGAGTCCCAAGGGTGCAGCACTTCCACCATAGCCAGCAGAGCTGGGAGGCCTTGGTGTCCTTCAGGGCACAGCACAAGTGGTGTAATCATAAAAGTGCCTGAAAACGGAGGGGAGGAAGGGAAAAGGAAGGTGGGGAGAAAGCCAACGATTCTTCCACCTTCACAACGTCACTAATGAAGAGTGTGTAACACATGAGAAAACAAGAAGAAACACTGCTGCAGCTGTACTGCAGGGGCTCAATGCACCCTGTTGACATTGGACACTGCTCACCTCTCGCTAGAAGCTGCAGCAGATGAGACACTTGGTATCACTCTGGGGAGTTTACACAAAAACTTTGCCTTCAGAGGGTGCTTCAAGGTGCCTATGACCATGAAAACATTCCTCAAGGGAGCAAAGGAAGTGAGCAATTTCTATAAAGAGGAAACTACAAAAGATTTAATTTTTAAGTATTTGCAATTAAAATTACCTTTTAAGGAGTTTCTGATGTCTAAAAAGACAATGCTACTTCTAGTTTGCTACTAATAGTTACAACAGCTGGTGCTTGCTCCAGGTTCCAACAGAGTTCTCTCTAGGTGCTGTAAGACCCCTTGAAAAGCAAAGAAACACTAATTCCCTGAAGGCAGTGAATGAATGCACAGAAGAAATACCAGAGATGGAGGTTTCTCCACGCTGTGGTGACACAGTTGTCTTCTCCTAGCCCCCAGTGTCACACACTGGCCTACTCCTGCTCTGCCAGAGCATCAGGAATAACAACAAAGACAAAAACCTGTCCCCTTCAGCCTGGGTCTGGACTCCCTGGGGGATGAAAGCGCAGTGGCTTGAGGAGAGGAAGCAGACAGCACAGACACTCCACCTGCCAGCAAAGTGCACTGTGGTATAAACACCCAAGTTAGAAAACTTACGTGGCCAACCAAACTCTTTTATTAGCAAACAAGTAAAGATTCATCATCACTGGTGTTGATTTCGGAGAGGGGAGTAGAGGACTCCAACATTGGCACTTCCACAGAATGGCAACAAGCTGCATGAATGCCCAAGGGCTCCTCCTGGAATGAATTCGGGCAGCACAGGGTCTGTCCATCCACTGGGATGTGAACATGCACGGGGCTGCCTGGATAAGCAGACTCCCACTTCTTTGAGGGTAATCCATATGGCTCTTCACTCAGTGAATGACCTCTGCTGAAACTGTTGTCCTCTGGGACAGTCCTCCTGGCTGCTGACCTCCCATGGATTGTTTCTGTAACGCTTCTGGAGGGAGGATCTCTGAAAGCCTTTCCTGAATCCACTTTACTGCTCTGCCTCAGCTCACTGTCAGCAGTGTCAGGACCCGAAGACTTCTCAGCACGCCCCACCTCGGGCTCCACTGCTGTGCAAGGGTTCGCTAAGATATCTGAAGGCGACGGCTCTGCGATTTCGGACTCCGGCTGCACACTGCTACATCCAGTTTCTCGTAGGTCCCCGGCCTGGCCCTGGCCATTTGCCTCTGAACCAGGTTCTTCAGACAAAGGTGCAGGACTCCGAACGGTCCCTTCGGCAGGGTTGATGATTCCATCACCCAACGTGGTCTGTGAGGTGCGGGCGGGCGTCAGGAGCGGGATCTGCCCTCTCGCCCGAGGCCTGTGGAAAAGTCTGTTCCAGAGCCTGCCCAGGCGCCGCCGTGAGGAGCTGCGCCGCGATGAGTGTCGCCTCATCTGCCTCCGCATGGCCGCTCGAATGTTCTGCAGCACCGACGCCTGCAACACAGGAGTGACAAGCCATGACTGCACGCAACTGCCGACGGCTCTCGGGCTCTCATCTCTCTGCCACCCTCCATGCCTTGTCAGAACTCCCAGCCTTGCTCCCTGCACTGCCTCGTCGAACACAGGTGTTGCAATGCACTGTTTGGAGGTACCAAAGAAGGCTCTGCCTGGTACCTGAATGTTGTCCCTTAGCATTTCCTGTGTGAGTTACCTGAGAAAAAGCTGCACTCGTGGGACTGCATCAGCACTAAAGAACCAGATTGCAGACCACCAAGCCCACTGTCACCAGCAATAGCAGAGCCTCCTGCAAAGCTGGTGACAGCAGAGAAGAAAGGCCAAGGCAAATCACTTCTCCACTCCACTAGCAAACTGCAAGAGTTTTATCACACCACAAACTGTGTCACAGTTGGATGCTTTTGACAGGGCACAGAAGAGTTTTGACATCTCAATGAAACAGAAGAAAGACTTGCCAGTAATGCATTGGTAAATGAAAAATAATGCCCTGATCTCCCCAACACAGTGCTAGAGGTCTTAGTTCCCTTATCGTTTCAGCCACACTTCATTTCAGTTTGAAATGCCTTTTACTGTTTACTTTCTGACCTTTCTCTCTGCCTCTGTTTATTCTATCTCAACGTAGAGTAAACCGGCATGCACTTATCTCACTGCTGCTCCCAGAAAACACATCTGATGTCTTCCAAACTACCCATGACACCAGGATGTGGCACCGCAGTTCCTCACACACCTATTTTTCTATGGCAGAATACTGTCACAGCTACCGAAAAATCCAGGCCCAGACAGAGTCTATCTGCTTTACAGTAGTCTGTCTGCTGGGTTCATTAGTGCTCCTGTCTCCGTACCTGTGATGCATTGTACACAGGGAAGTCTTCAACTGGAGGGATCAATCCTTGTGCAATCAGCTGTCCATAGGAAGGAGGCGCTTCCCGACGCACAAATTCTGCCTCCAGTCGTGTCATCTGGGTCTCGAACGCTCTGCAAACAGAGTCAGAAGGAAAGCAGGGAAGAGAAAGAAGTCAGCTTCTCGTGCCTCCATCAGTGCATGAAAGCACTGTGAAGGCTTCACACTCACACGTCAATCACAAACCTTCGGCTAGACTCTGATGCTAATACCAAGGGAGCAGGAGGACAAGGTACCAGCATCACTGAGTCACACCAGCAGACTCTTTGGTGCGGCCCCAGGCTGGGTTCTGTGGCAGCAGAAGTGCTTTTCACTGGCCAGTTTGTGCCAGTAACAGTGATAACTTATTAGTGAGAGCTAGAGGGTTATTTTGCGGAAATACAGCATTAAGAACTGGAAGAAATCACGCAACAGGGGCAGTTTGCAGCTGGAGAGAGCTTTGGCTGTTCTGCCAGAACTGAGGCACTGAGGTTCCCAGCACAGCACCACAGCTGGTTTAAGTTCCTTAGTCATGCAGCTTTGATCAGGAGAATGCAAAGCACACAATACTCCAAACACCAGCGGGCCCAGCAGCATGGCACAGAGCTTCTGAGCATGACGAGAGAGGGGCTTCGGAATGTCCCTAACAGCCCCTGTCTACAGACACAGAAACACACAGCGAGGCATGCAAGACCACCGCAAGGGGGCAGAGCTCACACTAACAGCAGCCGAGGCTAAAACGTGCTCGGAAGGGCCTTGCCACACTGCAGGCCATCGCTGCCAGCAGAGTTGAGTGTGTGGTGTTCAGGCAGGGGAAAAGAGACATTCAGCACAGACTCCACTGTAACAGTTCAGCATTCAGCTTCTGGCACTGCAAGCAGTTTGTTGGAGGAGGCAGTGGGGGGAGAAGAAACTGCTCGGAACAGTTTTAAGTTCAATACAGGTTCTGCCAGGCTGCACACTAATTGTGCATTTCTCACAGACTACAGAAGCAACAACACTGCCCTCACTACTTCTGAAAACCTGAGACCCTTTAAGCCTAGTGCAGTGGGTGCTATGCAACTGTCAGCAGTCCCTTGGACAGATTGCACTGTTGCAAACTCTACAGTTAACAGCAGACTTTTTTTCCCTTTGAACGAGAAAAGAACACCCCAGCTATTGAAACGTCGTAAAGGAAAGATGCTTGCCTGTACTCCCTGGTCCTGAGAGAATACAGTTTAAATGCACAGCCCAGGGCTATCACCAGCAGCAGGCCACAGACGAGGCTCCCGATCAGGGCTGCAGTGATGACCTTCCTGGGGACGATCACCAGGCAGTTCTGTTCATCGCTTCCATCCTGGCAGTCTTCTTGGCCATCACAACGCCAAGTCTCAAAGATGCACAGATTTGTGCCACAGTGGAAGTTTCCTGGCTGGCAAGTGAAGCAGTTTTTTTCATCTGAGCCATCTGGGCAGTTCTTTTGGTTATTACAGCGGTCAAGTATTGAGTAACAGAGCCCACTGTTGCCTTCACATGGGTACTCATGCTTCTGGCAGGCGGGACAGTTCTCCTCATCCTTGCCATTGGGACAGTGCCACCAGCCATCACAATGCTGCTTATCTGTGAAACACTCCTCCTCGCTTCCACAAGGGTGCTCCCACGGAAGGCAGTAGCCCTTCACCTGGTAGGTTGCATTGAAGCCATGGCCGGTGCTCTTGGAGCGGGCATGGTAGGAGACGGTGAGCTGGCCTTTTGAAGACTCCACGCTCACTGAATGCCTGTTGTTGTGGTATGAAAAGGTTTGCATCAGTTTGTCACCTCTCTCCTCGATGCCATCGTACACCTTGACATAGTCATTGTAGCCTAACTGCAAATCGAGCTGCAGCAGAAGGTGTCGATTATCTTGTGTGTCCACATACCATGTGCAGCGAAGGTCTGACCGGCTATGATCAGCACGGAATAAGTCTGGGGAAGCAAAAGAGCCATAGAAATTACCCAACCTCTTGCCACAGGAAAGATCAGGACAGTTGTCTTCATCTGAACCATCACTGCAGTCCTTAACTGAATTACACCTCAGCTCATTCACCAAGCACTTGGTGGAGTGGGCTGCACTGCACTGGAACATTCCTGATGGACAGATGCTGGACAAAGGCTCTGTGGGAGGGACAGTGCAGTTCCTCTCGTCTGAGTTATCACCACACTCATCCATGGAGTTACACTTCCAAGTACTGGGAATACACTTTCCATTTGCACAACGGAATTCATCTGACTGGCATTCGGCCTGACCCAGCTTTCCTGTGAAAGAGAGTGCGAAGAAAGTAGTCAGTATAAATGCTTTTGGAAGCACTGCCGTCCCTTTAACGTCTGCTACCCTGCATGTCACAACTCAGTCAGGACAGTACACTTCAAGAATGCTGACAAAAAGCCAAGCGTAAATGACATCAGAGTTACCCTACTAACACCTCCCAGTCACATCAGGAGTGGTCCAGCACTACAGTCAACAGAAGTACCACCAGCAGAGAGAACAAAAGTGAAGCTGACAAAGCTGCAAGGTTTTACCTCTAATGTACGAAAGGCGAAATCCCCGAGCCTGGCCTGAGCTCAATGGGTCCGAGTGAAAAAATATCCAAACATGGTCCCTGGCAGAGATGAAAGACGGAGGTATGGAAGATCCACACACTTTGTACTCCTCTCTCTTGGAAGAGGGCCCAATCATCAACCAGTCTACTGCACACTTCTGAGAGTCTTCCAAATCAAAGTTCTTAAAACTGTTAGTAACAAAAGAAAAGCCAAGTTATGAAAAGGATGTATAGCAGGAACAGAGCCACAGAGAGACAACCCAGCTGACACCTTCACCAAGCAGCATCCCAGTACACATTGACAGAGCAGGCAAACTCCTCCAGCTTGGAAAAGCAGCCATCTCACAGCCACAAAGAGCATGTCAAGCAGTTCCCAGAGTTGAAAGGCAGATTCTCTTTTACTCAGTCCTTAAACGAAACTGCTTCCTAAAATACAGATGTGAATGAAAGCAAAATGCCAGAATATATTATACAGAGGGCAGATTAATTTCAGCAGTCTTTTCCAGCCTTAAATACTAAACAACTATGAGAGGAGAGCGTGCTGTCTTGGACACAACACGGGGAGCACCAAAAAGAGAGCAGTAAGAGACAAAGATCAACTCCGAGATATGGGTGGGCAGGGGGAGGGAGAGGAGAGGACTGCAAGGAGCAGACACGGAATCTACAGTCTACACTATCATTTGTAATTCAAAGACTAAAATAGTCCCTTTCTAGGAATGCAAACACAGAGCAAAAAAACTGTAACTTTTTACAGTCAAACCGAAAGAGAGAGTAACTGATTTTCCACCATCAGTTGTGCAGCTGAAGTGAATTCCTAGCAGAATCCTAACTTCTCCACTAAGAAATCCAAGTTTTAGCCACAAACCCAACTGAGTACAAGGGTGATGAGGCAGAACAGACTTGCAGGACATCTCATCTTTTAGAGCCTCCTTGAAAGCACCATGCCTTTCAGAAGTGCACAAGCTCCCCAAACAAATGCCTTGGTACTGGAAAGAGCGCAATGCAGAGCATTCCTAAGGAGGAACAATTAGCATCTGAATCACAAGTGCCTGGAGTTCCAAACACAATTTCCCTGAAATACAGATGGTCTCACTCTGATAGAAAGCTCCGTATCTAATAGATGCAATAGCAGTTAGAAAATGTCTTGCAAGGGTAAAACCAAAGGCAAAATAACTGTGTTCTACTTCGTTCATTTCAAACAAGTTTTGCTTTGGTTATGCCACGGTCACTCTGCTCCATCGCCTTCTAAGTTGCACCACTCCAGCAGAAGCAAATTTTGCACCATTTCAGTAGGTGATGACTTCTACTGAAGCCCAAAAGCATGATGTATTTGAACAGGCCATCAGCCAACCTCATCCTACAAACCTGAACTCCTGCCCTGGCACCCCTACCACACTGCAGCTGCTCCTCAGGATGCAAACACCCCTCTTCATCCAGAAGCTGCACTTAGAGGTGACACTCCTCAGGCTCTGGCATCACAGTGCACAGTGACAACAGGAAGGAGAATGTGGCCTTCCTCCAGGCTTCTTGTCCTCTCCATGACCAGGGCACACAACCCTAGTTCAGAGGGCAGGGAGAGGAGGAACACTTGGGCAGAAAACTGCAGGAGTTGAAAGCTGGCATTCTGAGCACTTACAAATGCAATGTTAACAAAGTCCAGAACCCAGCACTAACACAGAACTGCCCTTAAAGTGCTCTGTGCCTTAGCTTGTCCTCAACACACCTGTGGCCCCCAACACGGCACAGCCACAGAGGAGACTGGTGCAGAAGATCAAAATTATCAGAACAAATGTGGCAGTTTGTTTCTTCTGAAAGATGCTGTTCAGAAGCACTGATTGCAAGTACCCTGCTTTTGGAATGCCTCTTCTGCAACTCCTTCCTTTTAAAATTACTTAATTTTATAGGTAAGTACAAGAACAGGCTGTTAAACACTGGAAGCATTCAGACTCTGAGGATCACAACAACTCAGCGTCGACTGTCAAATGCAGCATGACATCTGGCTTTACGAAATCCTCCAAAAATAGGTAAAATCATGGTTTTTCTTTCAGTGATAAGATACTGAAGCAAGTTCACCTCCAGCACTGAGCAGACTCCAGGATCAGCCATGAATCAGATCTTGCCTACAATGATATTTTCCTATTAACTGCCAAGTCTCTTCATGTTGCTGCAAAGACTGTTGTTAAACCAGCTTGTCCGAAACACTCATTTACACACTGAAAATAGGAAACCTACAAAACCAATGCCTAGCAGAGCTAAAGTTTGTGCCATCTGTACTGAAAGCAGCAGCAGCAATTAGAGAAAAAGAAGTACTACAAATAATGTAGGGAATTCTCTGCAACTCTCTTAGTCATTCAAGCAGAAGCAACTACAGCTTAAAGAGACAAAACCACATTCTTAGTAACTGGAAAAGCACAAACATGGGATGAGCAGGGAGAACAAAAACCAGAAAATGGTCAGAGGCCCAAGATGTAAAATCTGAATAAAAGTAATTAGTAAATACAATTTTTCATGGCAAATTTGGCCCTCCAAACTCATTACAAGTGGAGAATAAATATTATGGGTAGATCGGTAAAGCTCAGTCCAGAAATAAAACAAACCAGCCAATTAGGCAAGAAAAGTTACTTCTATTTGCCAACCTCTCACAGCAAGTGCAGACTGTGAACAACTGATGACTTAAGTGGCTCATTAAAAACTTCTGCTTAACTGCTGAAGCACAAGGACCTGGAAGTCAGAAGAGCTCCATTCTGCTCCCAGCTCCCAGGCACCACCTAACTGTGCAGCCTCAAGCAAGGGAGGCGGGGCTGTGATTTCAAAAGCCGAGCACTGCAAGCGAAGGCAGCGAGAGGCTGTTAGGAGTTTTTCCCAATTAACATCAAGCTCTGGAACACTGTGAGTTTGGTAAACAGGCCAAGCAGCAGGCCCTTCAACTCTTCACATAATTACAGATCAGCAAGCCTTGACACCAGTAAGCCTTAGACTCAGAAGCTCAGCTGGTATCTGCACATTCAGATTTTCAAAGCCAGTGAAACAAATCACTGAAGTGAAAACCTGTGAAGGTGATGCCTTCCCTTGCCTCAGCTGAAAAGAGACACCTCAAGTGTTTCACTTGTCAGTACTTATTTTGAATTCTGGACATGGAGAACATTTGACTCTGTCCCATAAATCCCTCTAATAAACCACAACTCATTTACACTGTGCCCACCTCAAGTTAATTAGAGCCACCAGGTAACAGTGACTGGTGAACAGAAATGGTTTGATCTGTTTCTCAGATCTGAGAAAACAGTGATGGGTAAAGCCTGAAAAGGATGGCACAAAGGCAGGTGCTGCACATGGCACCTTCAGCTGATCCAACAGGATTTGTATGGAGGCCCCTGTGAAAACTGGCATAGAAAGAGAGAAAATGGGAAGAGAAAGCAAGTAATTTGCCCACCAATAACCAACAGACAGAGTACCTGAATCTAAAATGACACAGCAAATTCCTGGGAAGCAGTGGCTACACACCATCCCCAGGACCTTTCCAGCACACACATGGGCTTGGAAGATGCACAATTAGCAGAGAGGCACAAGCTCAAAGAACAGGTGCTTCCTGGTCTTGTAAAGTCATCCTCAAGGACTTCTAAAAAGTAAGCTCTAAAGCAAAACAGTAAGCATGGAAACGTGAAGGTGAGAAGAAAATCAACACACATATATGAAAGGCTGGTGTTAAGATGAAAGTTCTCAAGGGCAGGCCCACAGAAGGCAGCATTTAACATCTACCTGTATATCTGGGCACTGTTCTACTGAAAGCTGAAGAATAAGAGAATTATCAAAAATGACCATTGAATGCAACTGCTTGAGAGATCAAAACTGCAATGTTATCCCTTAGTAACTCCTGCTGTATCTCCACCATGGTCCTTACGGAACACTGCTGCCTTGCTGCCAGTGAGGATTCAGCGCACTCAGTGTAACGCAACACAGAGAAGGGCAGAGGGGGTTTAAACCTTTCCAAATCCAGATGTTAGCACAAGAACTATTTGATTTTCCTAGAAAATTTTTAAAAGTTATTCTTTTATGCTCTTTTCAGCAAATTATTAGGACAAGAAGCACACACAGCTGATAAAAGCTGTGTAAAATGCTTCTTTGCTAGTCTGCCTATATAGGGCTGGCCTAGGCTAACCAGCTGTTTCTTTCAGGTCCTTAGTACTGCCAGGGTTACATCCTTCTGAAGAGATCCTCCTACACTGTCACATCTTGCATTTCCTACCCTGGAGTGAGTCATTACAAGCACATTTATAGTCAGACATGAAACACCACAATGCTACTTCCTAGGATGTAAACACAAAGCTCCCATTGTTTCCATGTGCATAGAGGGGCAGGATACAGTGGGGACAGAAAACAAACTCAATGAGAAGAAACCTTTCAAACCTTGCTGCTATCCACATATCTAAGCTCTTGTGTTGGTTTGAGGCTAATTGTAGTATTTTAAGGAGAGAAATTAGATAGTTGGAAAAGAAAATAATGATCAAGTCTATATCGTTCAATGGTTTGCTGAGAGGGGTAAGAAGTCAAAATGTCAACCATTTGTCTCACTCTGGTCTGCGTCCGGATTTATTTGCTTCCTCCTCACTCAGCTCTAATATGTTTCCACTAATCTCAGCTAACAGAAATGTCCGTTTTGCTGGTTGTTTTGTATGTCTGCCTGGCAACATAGAGGGAGAAAGAGAGGGTAGTGAGGGTGGCTTTGAGCCCCTTCCAGGCAGTTTCTTTGTACAGGAGGAAGTTTGTATTTCTGTATTATCTGTAGTTTGTATGTAATTGCAAATATTTGTAAATGTATTGTGTATATATGCTTGTCAGTTTTGCTTTGCTGTAATATACCTTCCTCTTACTTCCAAGCCATCTGAGTCGGTCCGGTAAATTCCAATAGTGGGGGGCAGGGAAAGTCCATAACCCACATCAGCTCTCTACGCACATCATTATCAGTTTCCTCATCTCACTTGCCTTTATTTCCTTAGCCTCTCTTGCATCCGTACCTGCAGAAGAGAATCCTAACTGGGACCTCTGAGATGTTTCATCACACAAATTGCAGTCCCATTCTCCAGAGCCAAGTCTTGTGTCCCATTTGTGTGCTTCCTCAGAGTTTCCAACAACCTCTGCTTTGAAACAATTTCCCCAAGTCCAATAGAATTTAATGGGGTTTAAGAGTGCGTTTCTATTTATGGGTCTGAAATGCTGGCAGGTATCTGCCTCCTCACTTCTGATGAACGGTTCCTATTTTGAACTACGCATGGTGGAGCCCTCCTATTATTCCATCTGTGGCAGATTTCTTTTTAATTGCTGAGCATCTGCAGTTGAAGAGGTTTGCAGTCCTTTTAAGCAGCTGAGCAAAGAATGAGCAGATGGTGTCAGATACAACAGTGCAAAAAACCAAACAAAAAACCCTTTCCTAGGCTTGCTTTCTTTTTCCTTTTTAAATAACAAATTCTTGGTTTGAAAAGTACTATGATTAGCTCAGAGAAATGGAGCACATCCACAGTATGCTGACATCAGAGCCTAAACATTCTTAACAAACCATTTGTAATAAACTCTGGTCTTTGCTGAACAGTAATTTTATAGCGTGACCAGAAATTGTGCCAGCAACACTGTTCTTTAATGCTGCTGAAATCAAACGTTAAAACAGAAAAACATGTGTCTTTTGGTTAACAAGTACCAACAAGCAACTAGTACCTTCAGCTGCCAGTTAAACTCAGCATCATTTCAAGATAGTTCAGAAAACATAATTTTTGCACCAACAATTTCACATATCCCACCAAGGCTGCCCCAGGTTTTATAGCCTTCACCTGTTCCTATTTATGAGCAAGGAAGAGAAGCAGAACTACTTATTGTGAGCAAATACATCCCTGTTTTCCATCTCCTCACCTACCAGAGGTGATTTGCACATACAACAACAGATGCAGTGGGGCATTTCTAAAATGAGAGATGCCCACTCTGCAGCCACGCTCCAGTGTCACCAACCTCTGCAGCTCAGACAAACAGCCTCATACTGCTACATCAGATAAGCTGTTCCATTTCAGCACAGCATGCCTGAATCTCCACAGAACATCAGACCATACCTAATTGTTATCATGTCTCCACGATCTCCTTTAATGTACCAGCTGCAGTTTACAGCTGGAGGGTAGTTGAAGGGCCAAGAAGGGCTGTAGATAACTCCCCGTCTCTCTGAGTGCTCTTCCAGCTCTCCACTGCAAGCAGCTGTTAATAAGGGGAAAAAAAATGACTGTTAATGTTTTACCTAATCAACAATTCACATTAGCTACAGAGCTTTCATCAGTTCCTGGGGATTGCAGACAAATGAGTCGACAGCTTCATCCTCTTACTGCTTTCTGCTCTGCCTCAGCATTTAATTAAGATAGCAGCTCTAAGTGTAGGTAAACACAACCTGCATCTCAATGCAGAATCAATCAATAACCTTGTATGAATCTACCAAGGGCTCCAATCAGTACTGCTGCATGGATCTTCTGAGAACATGCATTGTAGAAGTCCTTCTCACCAGCCCCTCAAAGCCTGGGTACATCACCCACTGCCTGATGAGGATCTACATTCAGTGCCGAGTATCCAAAGACTCATTTTGCTGCAGTATGCTCCTGACATGTTGTCTGCTCTCCTAGTCATAGGACAGGCTCAAAGAGTTTTTGTGGTGCTTAACAAAAGAGTAAACTGCACTCCAACGTCAAATATTTTCACCAAACATTACAAGGTACTCTAAATTTCTTCTGAACTGCCATGGACAGGAGGGATTTGTCAGACAGGAGAAGGAGAAAACAGGGCTAAATAAAGCTCAGTATTTTCAAAGCACTTTCAGATCTTCCTATGGAAAACAGCAGGCCAATTAAGGTTACATCAAATACTTATAATTTGTGATTAAGCAATTAAAAATTGAAAGCAAAACATTCCAAGGACAAGTGGGAAAGCTGCTCTGATGGGAAAATGTACTCTCAGCAGACTCCAAGATGGGGAATTCTGTGTACTGCACAAGCTATTCTGAACATTCTCCAAAAATACTTTCTGAACTATTTTTAAAACAAATCTGGAGCATGACTTGTGGACTGCAGCTAAACATTCCCATTTTCACAGCAGTTTACTTTCTCATAGCTTAAAAAAGTGGCAAGAGGGGGAAAAGAAGAATCACCATCCCTCAGGTTTCCCCATGCACATACAAGTTCAAACACACTGCACTGTAAATCACAGATGTACTCAGCCGTGGAAACGCATCGCTTCCAGGTCACTGTCAGGATCAGGTTTATCTGCACTGGAGGGCTGGGGGGAAGCAGTCCCAGCAAAGCTGCCTAGCTGCAATCAAGTCAGGTGGCAGGATACCTGCAGAGCTGCTGGCTGGGGCCAGGCTGCAGTACTGCCCCCCTGCAAATCTGTGCCTGGAACTATGCCGTTTGTTCACAGTAGGCACTTTTGAAGTGAGAGCCAGAGGAATATAAAAAGCATAAGGTGAGTAACTTACCTGAGGCAAAACATTATTTTTACTCTCCAAGCAGCGCATTCCACTGAAACATATGCACCTGATACCTACTTGTTTCAAAGGCCACAAAAGCACACAGAATGCACAAATCCATGGCAACATCTATTCTCCAGACAAATATTTTCCAGTGTCGCAGTTAGCAAAACCAAGAGCATTTGTGGTACCATGAAACAGAACCACACTAGATGCTGGTAAAACACTGAGTTGTAATAATTGAATTACAAAAGCAAGGGCAAAATCCACAGGACCTTCCAACCCCAGTTTTCCCTAGGGTTAGGTCTTCAAAAGTGCTCCTCCACAAACTTGTCACTGCATCAGCACATCATAACAGCATAAGAGGACTTCGACCTAGCAACCACATGAAAGGAAATGGAAAGGCTGCACTTCATAGCTGCCAGACTACTCAATGGGAAGGAAACAGCAAGCACAAAGCAGAAAGAGCAAAGACAACAAGCTGCACTATCCAGAGGCTTCCAGCAACAGCTCTGCAAACACTCCTGTTGCCCTTGTACCAAACACTGCTGTGGATCAATGTCCCTTGCTCACAGTACATGCACAAGAGCAGAGAACAGAGTCAGAATTACACACTGCTGCGTCCAGTTCCCATTCTGAGAAGTTCCATTAACAAGCTGCTGACTCCACATGAGCACTCCTGCATTCATCGGTGCAGTTCAGCAGAGCTTCTGCTCTCCCCAACCCCTGTTCCTCAGTTTCAGGAAGCACTCACAAAGATCCTGAGCATCGGTTAGTTAAGTATCCCAGCCTTGCTGAGTAACACCACGAGCGCTTCTAGTGCTGCAGTCATGTGTAGCTTCCTAATCTGTCAGCACTGGATCTGGTGTAACACAACAGTTCAGGCTCTCAGTGAGAAATGCTTCTTCTTACTAACACTGCCCATCTGCTGGGAACACAGGACTTGGGGAGAACAGCCAAAAAAAAAAAAAAAAATTTCCCTTTTTAACATGGAAAAATTCTATGGCCATAAGCAATAGAAGGTCTGCACTGACATCGTGTGCCATCTGGGACAGTTCTTGCAACTGTCATTGTTGCTCCATACTCTCCCATGGCTTTACCTCTGAGACACAACCATTTCACACTACCCAGCATGGAAAGGACAACTGCTTTGCTCTTAAAAAGGTTCCTGATTTGAATGGACCACCAGTCTGGACCCAGTCAAGGGTGCATTTTCATACTGCTGGGGTTTCAGTGTCAGTTAAAGGGGCCCCACTTTCCTCCCTCCTTCAGTCCCGGCCATGAAGCTGGCAGAACCACACAAGTGCCTAACAGGTGCACTGTTAAAGGGGGCTTTATTTTCCTGAAGGAATCTTCTGGACACACCAAACAAAAGCCTTCTCGAATTGCTAAAACATCTAAAGGAAAGGGAAGTCTCTAAATAGAAAGGTACATTCTTGGGTTCTGAAGGCCTTATCATCAGTGACAACATGTGACAAGAGCAGTGACAACATGTTTTCAACAATTGTTCTGTGACTCTTCTGAAGCCTTTCTGCACAAACCCAGAGGTGAAAACCCAATTTACTAAAAGCCTCAAACAGCTTAATTTTTTCCTGTTTAGAATACCAGTCCTTGGACTGGGGAACTAACCTACCAAAAATCAAAAGATAAATTCTCAAGACCAACATTTTTGTACTCAATGAAAGATTCATTGAACAACTTTAAACAAATACCAGAACTGGTTTGAGTTCAGAGAGTTTCTGTCAAGCAGGTACAAATCTTAATTAGGCTCTTTCTGTAACACTCAAATTGATTTCTTCTACTGTAAACAGCAACAGATTCCACTTGCCAGTGGAAATCTGCAAATACTTGCAAGAAAGTTTCCGACACTTTACATGAATAAAATTAGTCCTGTTTGTGCAAAAGCAACTGCACCATAACAGACGTTCAGTTCCACCAGAGGACAGCACTGAGGGCACTAAGCTGTGTAAGAATAAATGTTCAGACAATCCCAGCAGAAATAAACCCTGCAGTGCCACACTCCTCTGTGATGCCCCAAGGTCTGCCCTCATCCCAGGGGACACATCCCAACCATTTGCTGCATCATAAAGAATGGTTTGCACCTTCCACAAGGAGCCTTCTCTCCAAATCAAAGGCTTGGCAAGATGCACTTCCCCAGCAGCTACCTCAGGGTCAGCAGGAAGCTCTCCCCAAGTTCTCTAAATGCTCCCTCAAGGAGGGCTTGCACACATTGCTCAATGCAGATCCTCATGCCCATGGAGAGAAAAAGATTTAAAGCTGCCCTTCACCAGCAGAAGCACAGCCAAGAGCTCAACTGGCTGTGCTGACAGAAGCTGAGCCTGCACATCACTGGACCTACAGGCTGAGTGGGCTCACCAGGAGCACAGGCAGCAGGGCTCAGGGGAGAGCTGCCACCTGCCAGGAGCAGCAGCTGCTCTGCATCGTTGTACAAATATAGCCAAAATGGTGGTTCAGTCTGAGTCCCCAGAACTCATTACTGCTGCTACTAGTGTTCTGAAGAGAAACCACACTGTACCTTCTAAGAGAGACCAACACTGCAACAAGCTGCTTTGTCAGCACGTGTTTGGGACAGCAAACCTTCCTCCCAATCTTTATCAGGGCTCCTAAGGAGCACCTCCTGGCCTTACAACTGCACTACCCTAACCTGTTATCCTCCAGCACATGGGTAGAAAAAGTACACGTGGATTACACAACTGCAATTGCCCTTCACTATCATTTTCCTTCTCCACTCCAGTAAATGCTGTTGGGAGACAAAGCAACTCAAAGCTGTATCAAGACAAGACAACAACAAGGCTACAGCAGGCTGAGGTTTTCAGCATACTTGAAAGGGCAACAGCCAAATGTTATAACCTTCTGTTTCTAGCAAAAGCACAGCACTGGAAAAGCAGCAGAGCCGCCTGGATGAAGCAGGACATGTTTCAGCCAAGGCAGGAACAGCAGGCCAGGACAGAAACCACAGAGTTACAAATCCTTGTACACTGCACAGCGAAGGGACAGCAAACTCCATCAAACGCCAGAGAACTACCCAGATTAGGACATAGATGACACTGCAATTCTTTTCCAAAGAAAATAAAAAAAACCCAAAAATGTTGCAAACAACACGTGTCCTGTCTGGTTCATCTCTACTTCCCCTGAGCTGAATTTAAGAAAGTCACCTCATCACAGAATCCCCCCAGGCTGACTGGAACACTCAAGCTCCCAAGTTATTCAATACACTGCCTCAGAATTATTTTCACGTTTTCCCATTTCCTTTCCTCCTGTTTCCCTCGGCTTTTTCTGTTTTAATTTAAGTTGCAACCTCTTTGGAGATAAAGTACACCTACCAAAGTGACTGCGGAGGGACAGGCACAGAGGACCCTGATTGCTGAGAAGGCCCTGACTGCAGTGTTGCTCTCACATCAGTACATCACAGTACTGCTGCAGAGAAGGAAATTACACTGAGTACTTTGATTCCATAGAATTTACACGTTGACATTCATGAGGCATTTTTAACATTCTTGTTTTAACTCCCCTGGGAATGGGCCATGGTCCCTGGCTTAACATTCCCAGGCACATTTCCTAAGCAGAGTTTTCCCCTGAAGGTACCAGCACATACTGTGATCTTAGCCTCCAGCTTAGGATCTTTTCCTAGCACAGTGACACCGAGTAAGCCTGTAACCCCAGGAAGATTTAATGTCATTGTCAGTTCCCCTCAAGCAAGGGTCGTGCCATTTTGTTAAAAGACCTCATCACATGGGGAAGAAGCGGTAAAAACTCAGAACAAGAAATACAAATAAGAAGAGTACATCTTACCTAATGAGGTAACAGCACTTTCTATTTTCCCAGTCAGGAAGAAATTCACTGTGTAAAGACAGAAAAATAATGTTGATACAGGTTCCAAGTGGCACAGGGTGACAGTCAGTAGTTAACCATTTCTAGGTGGTCGCTGGGGTGTTTATATTAAGACATCACGGTTTTCCAACAAGAACTTTGCTTATCTACACAGGCAAGCCATGTAATCAACAATTATCCTTCACTACAGCTAGAACAAAAGTCAACACACAATGTTAGTTTAGCATCGGTCAAATACACTGCCAAAAGAAACAACTGCCACTCTGTTCGGAGTTCTCTCCTGTAGGGCTTTTTTTCAGCTGGGGAAGACACCAGAGCAATCACACTACAACGTTCACCATCACCATTAGCTGGAAAATAACCACTGAGATTGTCTTTAAACAAAACAAAGTTTGGTCCCTTCAGGCATCCGTCACCTTGAAATCAAGCTGTTAAACCTGACACGATTACTTTCTAACCAAAGACAACCACTGGCAAAAAGCAGCACAGGAGGTGGTGCTTGCAACTCACAAACAACTTAAAAACTAAGTCTTGGATACTCTTTGCTTCCTCCTATGTCTCCTCTCACAGTATACACAACTGGAGTGATCTGGTAAGAGCTGTTACTGCCAAAAAAAACTTCTCCCATGTCATTGCTGCTCTGGAGGCCTGCATTAACAGGTAGTTCCACCTCCATACATTCCAACAATTGCAGCCTTTTTCACTAACTGCTCTCATTTGAGCAGTATTCTAGAATCTACAAAGTAAAACTATTAATAAAATGGCATATATTTAAAGGAATTAGAAAGGTTTAAGCATTTACTTTGGCTTTATTTTGCATATGTTATGTCCTAAATCTTTTTGCTGTCAATCTGTTGGCAAGTAAAAAACGTCATTAAAAAATGAACAATAGCAGAAGAGAGGAGGAGAAACTGTCCCTGTTACTGGCAGTGCTTGGGAAGCTTCTGACAACGCTATTTATGTCTCAGAGCAGCAAGCACGAGTGCGGGCACTGTCCACACACATCACAGAACAATGATCTTTGCTTTGACCACCTCCTGACACAACTCTTAGCAGTACAAAGGCAAAACGCACCTAGCACGGAAGGAGTGGAAACAGAGAAGTCGAAAGGATCCCTCGGCTTGACGGTTTGGTCCCAGTCACAGCTTCCAAGCAGCGGTGGGTCTGGGCTACTGCTGAACTGCAGTAGCCCAGGTGCCCACAGCAGTCCCTGCCTGCCCTCTGCCTGAATGCCCACAAGCGGCCGAAGGCAGATGGACATTTAAGCAGGCACAGCCTGCCACGGGCCCCAAAGAACAGAGAATGGCTGCTCCTGACGTCCCTCACCACAGAGGGCATCAGGGCACCGGCACAGGGCAAGGGCAACCTCTGCCAGCTCTGCCTAGGCAGCCGCAGGACTGAACTTTTAGCAGGGCAGAGGCAGCAGGGAAGTCAATGGCAGCGCTTGTGTCCCGCGGCTCCAGCAGAAGCAGGCCCGAGCCGCAGATGTGTGTCACTGAGCACCTTAACTGCACCGACTTTCCCAACACCATTAACGCGCCCTGTCTTGGTTTCCTTTGTTCCACGGCACCAGCTGGCTCCTGCGGGTCAGCAGGCAGCTCAGGGGCAACAGACCCGCCCGCGGCAGGACGCGGCTCTGACAGCAGCATCTCCACGTGTGACAAGCCTTGGACCCAGCAAGAGCAGCAACGTGTTTTCTGACAGGGTGCTCAAGTACTGCTATTCTTGTAACCATGGTAATACAGTCATGAAGACAAGAAGAAATTAACCCGTGATTAAGTCACAAATTGAATTTCACGAAGGTGAAAACGTCCAAAGAAAGCACATGAATGTACTCCGCCAACCATCAGCGCCACAACTGCCAGTGCTTGGAGGTGCACTGCATGGAAATGCCCAGGTCTGTACTACCGTTCTGCAGGCTTTCTTCACATTTCCTGCATGATGGCTGTAACAGAAGACAAGCTCCCAAGCAGAGGCACCCTCATGGCCGATGAGGGGGCTCCTACGCCCTTTAAATGGAAATAAACAGCATGAAGACAAGGGGTGTGATAGAGCAGTTAGCTGACCCAAACCCACCTTACCGCCTTCTGAGACCGCGAAGCACACAGCCCTAGCCTGAGGCTGAGCTGTAGGCAGCTTTGAGCACCGAATCCAGCAGATACCCAAGAAAGGCAACCCTCAAAACTGTTCATTTAGCTCTGCAAATGCAAAACATCTCTTGGCTGCTCTTGCAAGCTCTTTGCTCTCATTTTCAAACTCTCGCACACAAAGAGGTCGGCAGTCAAGAACAGTTCTTTAAGTCTAAGTTTCATATCAGGTACTTTCCCCAGCAACCAAATATGCTTACAGTTTCCAGCATCTGTTTTCCTCACTCAGGACTATCAAACAAAACCACAACACTGCTGCAAACCAGCATTTTCTGAAGCACACAGCTCTCAAAACCGTCTGAGGCCCAGAAGAAAGAACATTCATTGCTGCTTTTCTTGTCTCTTATCAGAACAAAGCCTTGCCAAAATAAAGACAGCTGAGAAACTAGAGGTGTATTAGAACATTTTCTAGATGATATTTCTCTTAAGTGTTTTGGAAAGCCAGAATAAAACAAAAGTGGTTCAGCTGGCTTCACATTCATGTAAGAAACTCGCTGTGCACTCATTTGGATTGCT
Source organism: Semnornis frantzii (assembly GCA_013399775.1). Classification (NCBI taxonomy): domain Eukaryota; kingdom Metazoa; phylum Chordata; class Aves; order Piciformes; family Ramphastidae; genus Semnornis; species Semnornis frantzii. Next base: position 526,480 of record VWYK01013241.1, read on the forward strand.
AAGTAATTCCCAGGGTGAGCTTTTCAGCTAGAAAAGCCGTTATTTGGATCAAAACTTGCATCTTGGCACCTCCAAATCGAGTGAGAGCTACCAGACTTTTACCCACAGTCAGGAGGAGATATCAGCTTAGCTGTTTTTGGTTTCTTCCTATCTGATAACTTTCTATGCCCTCCAAGATTTCTCGAGACTGAGGTACAAAATGGCCTCATGAAAGAACAGTTGCAATAAACTCAGTTACAGTCTCGGAGCAGCAGTTTACAGATAAGGTCAAAGAGAGCAACGGTCAGTGGTAGTGCATTGATACAGACACCAAATGCCGCACACAGCCTAAGGAAATCAAAATGTAAAAGAAAAGAACGGCAAGAAGCAGGAATCAAAAACAAGGCCAGGAGGAAAGAACAGGCAAGCAGGAAGCAAAATGCAAAATTAGCTAAAGCAGCAGCATTATATCTTTAAGGGTTCACTCAAGGAGAATACCTTACAAGCTTTCCACCTCATGTTTCTCAACTTCCACTACTGTCAGTTGTGCAAGGAATAGGAGTAACATTCCAGCTGAAAAGAAGAGCCAGACAATGAAATTCTAGGAGTCATAGAAAGAAATCTGATAATATTTCGACCTGGCATCAACTCACAGCTAAATACAAGAAGTGTTTTCACTTAAACGCTGGGGTTCATAAAATCTTTTATTATCTTAGTAGTCATTTTAATAACAGTCATCCTTTCTGTTAAACAACATAGCTTTACCAAAGGGATGACTGGGCCAGAACAAAATCCCCAAGAAATTCAGAGGTGGCGCTAATTTTTATCTTTAGTAGTAAATAACCCAGGTAGCAGACACTGTCCTCGTGCTGTGCACATCTCTGACATCACTCTAAGGCTCTGCACTAGCAGAATGGATGTTCGGACTGTGCCGTAGTTTAGCCAGCTTTTTGCACTGCACTCCCCTTAAGAAAGGGACATCTGAAGCAAACCAGTGGCTTTTAATCTTCAACTTCCTACACTCCTCTAGGCAAGCAACATGCTAAAAACCGAACCAACCCAAAACAACCAACAACAACAAACCAAGCCGCTTTTACAGAACCCGAATTAACAGCCTGGCCACAGACACTCATTTCTGACCATTTACGTAACAAATAGTAACCGTCATTTGCGACTGTAAAGCATCCAGTCGAACCCACTTTATTAGCAAATAGCTGTGATTTTAGCACGTTCTAGCTGAAGGAGTTTACCAAAGAGCGGTCAGGAGGGCTGGGGGCAGCCCAGGCTCAGCGGCAGCAGCAGAGGCTGAGCAGACAGAGCTCAGCTCGGTAAGTCTCGGGTCCTACCTTCTCGTTAAACAGGCGGGGCCCTCCGCACGCTGCGGTCAAAAGCGGCAGAGCTTCTCCCTCCCCGAAAAGCCCTCCCCCGACAGAAAGGGCTGACAGCTCGGCCCCGGGCGCGCCGCACCACGCTGCCACTGCCGAGCACCTGCTGTGCCAGAGGCGCGGCGAGCAACCGCTCCGAGCAGAAGGGAGGAAGGGAAGGAAGGGAGGAGAGCAAATGTGGTAGAGGCACGCAGGGAAGAACCTTCTTTCAACTGCCACTCACGAGTGAGAAGCAGGCGAGAACCACGACCGAGCCCGAGCAGGCGAGATGGCACCCGGGCAGTTTCGTAACCGGCCCGGGAGCCTCTGCCTGCACGGCGCTTCGGCCGACCGCAAAGTCCGGCGGAGGCCCACACAATGGTCAAACTTTCTGTCTGAAGCGTTATGCGGCTTCAGAACCGCAGGCGAAACGCTGGTTTCCGCAGGAGCGGACAGCCTCCGCTCGGCCTCCCTACCGCCCCGCCCCGCGACCCACCGGGCCCCCCGCGGGACTCGTGGCCGCGCAGCTTCCCTACTCTCCACGTTAGAAAGCCGGGGGCAAGAGCAAGAGGCGCTGACCGCTCTGGTGCGGAGGCGTCCCGTCCCGCTACCTCACTCTTCCCCTTCCTCCGGTAACTTCCCGCAGCGGACGAGGCGGCCCCGCCGCAGGTGCCAGTGCTCCCCGCCACCGTGCCCGGACATGCCCCACCGGGCGCGGAGCGGCCGGGCCAGCACTCACCCAGGCAGATGGCCGTGAGCGGCACCAGCACGCCCTGCCGGAGCTCCGCGGCCGCCGTCTTCTCCATGTCGGGTCGCCAGCGCCTGCCCTTCAGCGCGAGGAGGAACCGCAGCAGCTCCGCGCCGGCCGAACCTCTAAGCCGA
>VWYK01013241.1:529085-542706 GCA_013399775.1 Semnornis frantzii
GCCGCGTCCGGCGCGGAGGAGCCGCCCCGGCACAGCTGACGGAGCTCCCGGCGCTGTGCTGCGGGCGGCAGCGAGGGCTCGGGCGGTCGGGTGCCGAAGCTGCCTCCTCCGCAGCTCGATAAAGGGAACGCGTGAAAGGCGAGCGGGGACTGGAGCCTCTCCGGGAACGAGGCCATCCCCGGAGCTCTCCCCTTCCGCCAAGTCATGCTGCGGGTCGCCAGTCCGAAGGGATGGGACCCAGATCCTTCCAGGCCCTGCGGAGGTGAAACTGAAGTCATCTGGTCGTACCAGCAAGGTTCTGTGCCTACAGCGAGTCAGCACAACTGGGATCGGTGTAAGCGACGAAAAGCACCCTGCTCCACTGCGAGCAGCCTCGTGTGTCTGCAGCGAGACGCCAAAGTTAACGAACTTAAGGAGCAGAACAGCAAGAGTGACAGATGAAAAAGACCACTGCTCAGGAGCCGAAGTGCTAAAAGCAACCAGTTCTGCCTCACCTATTTCCTGATTTTTGTTTTCTTTTTTTCCAGGTGTTCACATCCTCCACCAGAAAACCAGTACCAGCGCCTCTGTTGGTGGCACAGCATCTCTCTTCCAAGCAGCAAAGCCCCAATGGTGCTCCCACGCAGCTCTGACATGAGACCTGCAGCCCTTTGAGCAGCATAACAGTTCAGCTACAGATAGCAACGATGACAGAAAACCATGCCAGCACCTTTTCTTAACGTACACAGATGAGGACCATGCTACAGGATGCAGCTTAACCCTCCAGGGCAAAGATGAGGTCTTGCTGCATTTGACTGTAAAGAGGAAAATCCCCGCATGCCTCCGAGGATGGCATCTTTGCATTCTGTGGTTGTCATGAGAGACCAGACCTGCAGTCTGGGTGTTTACAAGAACCCTCTGACCACGAAATTGCATATTGATTGGTAAAATCAACATCACAAAACAATAACATACATTGTTGTGCCCAGCTTCCCACAAAAGAGATGCATATCGGAAGGGGTTTCCACCCAAGGTGAAGGTGTAAAACTGGGGCTGACACGCACGTGCTCACAGGCACAGCTGCTGTCTTCTCCAGGGCGAGCTGCAGCAGAGTAACAGCTCAGTTACAGAAACTGGGTCCGGGTTCAGCTCTGAGCAGAGCTGGTGGAGTGACTATATTGAATGGGCAATGCTCCTGGGGCAGAGGAAGAAAAGCAAAAGACACAGAGGATCTGACATGCTGGGGTACAAGTGAGATGCTTGCTGACAATGTGAGAGGATCTGGGATGCTGGGGTACAGCTGAGGTGCTTGCTGATGGCAAACATTACCTTTTAGCAGTACACACACCCCATGAGTGAGACTCCCAGAAGAGATTCAACACTAGAAATCATCTTTGCTATGCTATAGTGAAGGTTGAGCACAGCAGCCAGGTTTAGCTCAGGCCCTGTCCAAAACCAGGTCAGAAATGAGCACCTGCAGGATGTGAACAAGCTTGGTAAGAACACAGGTGTCTGCTGGGAGGGAAGCGAGCAGCCATGGCAGGAGCTGGGCTTCCTAGGCCCATGGTAGGTAACTCACTCAGCTGTCATCATCAGGGCTCTCCTCCCAAAAGCCCATGAAATGCACACCCAGGTACACACCAGGCATCAAGGCAAGCACCTGCACATTTCTAGCCAGCTGTTTGTACAGCTAGAGCATGGGAGAAAAGCACACTGAACATGCCCGGGGTGCCCTGTGTTTGAAAAATACCAATTAGAGCTAGGACCCTCGCTTGCCTGTAAGCTTGTCAGTGTGATTCCAAAAGACACAACTCATGTCAATACTTTCAAACATGCCTACAATGAAACCATCCCACAGAGCTGTGATTCTGGCACCATATCTTGTTTAAAATTAAGCTACTCAGCATAAAGTTTCAGTGTCAGATTTGGCCTGGGAAACCAAATTATAATATGGGAAACACCAGTTAAGAGAGGAAAGGCAGGAATGGATAAGAAAATGTCAGGCCAGGCCAAAACTATTTCTGGGTAGCAGAGATGACAGCTGCTTTCTGGGGCACCTGCAGGAAGCAGTCATGTTGAGTGCAGAAAGCACATTAAAGGCGAAGCACAGACTCAGGTTCCCCCTTGCTGGTGTGATAGTGGCAGCCTCCGTCAGATCGGTGCAGCAGAAGGCTAAGGGCTCTAATGCCCGGGAACACCACGGCTCACCAAAGGACATCTCTCAGCACACCGAGGTACTGCTTCAGGCCTTTCACTTTCAACAACTCAAAGTGTGGCTGCAGCAGTGTCTTGGGGGTCCAGGCCATCCTCGCTGAGCTCAGCCTTGTGCCTTATCTCAGCAGCTTTGATGGAGTTACAATAATTGTAATTCACATTTGTTTATCACTCTGGGCCTTAATGGATGTCTAATGGACGACTGGCCTGAGGATCAATAGTATCACGTCTTGCCTGCTCAGGCTGAGAGACCTGGATGTTAAAATACATCCTTCTGCTGATCCAGAAGCATGCAGCAGCTGAATGCAAACTGAGTCTCCTGCAGGTGAGAAGGCCCCGTGGGCAGCACAGAGGGAACCTGGCTGCACGGCAGACGCAGCCTGCGGCACATACAGCTGTGCTCTGTGAGTAGCATCACAAATCACACAATGCTTTCCACAACTAAATTCTTCCTAATATAACCAGACAATTCTTAAACCTTTAATGGGCCTGTGATTGTAAAATCATTTCGTCTGGGTTTTTGAGCAGTAATTTTCAAATTACAGGTCTGTGACAGCAATCATGGCATGTGTCCTCAGTGAGTCTATTATTGTAATAAAATAATGTGTCTAGTCACCTCTACATTCCACATTAACCCTTTTTATGGGTATTATGAGTAAAGTGCATCTCAGATTTCCATCAATTGCTATCCCTACATCTCCTGCAGCAGCAGACTGCGCAGGACTGAACGCAAAGCAACAGATGCCTCTCCTATTTTAGCAGACTCTACCCATGCCACTAACTTCTTGTTAAGATAAACCCCACTCAGTTTAGAATTATTCTTACACCTCAGTGTTCATGTAAGACTGAGTTAAAATTCCAAGTCCTGATTTTCAGTCACACACATTTGTTTTCACAGGCATCTGTACAGATTAGAACACGCTCTCCGACATGCCCTGTACACAAGCTCCAGCCTCTGCCGGCACAGAGTAATTCATGCCCCCAGCCCACCCTCCACACCAACACCTCGGAAATAACCAGCAAGACCCAAGCGAGGTGCTCCAGTTCAGAATGACCTGCAGATCGTTTTTAAATCACTTTAAAAGTGTTGCCCCAAGCTAAACCACTGTTGCAGTCTGAGTGTCAGGCCTTACTGTGCGGTTTCAGGAGAGATGGAGACGGCTCTAGGAGTGTCTTCAGCAGGAGCTGTACGTTAGGTGTGCCACAGCCGTTGGCATGCCCTGGACAGAATAGTGCCCTGGGAAAGCCAGGTAACACCCCAGGGTGAAGTGCTGAGCAGTTCCACTGAGTGCAACCAAAGGATACAGCAAGGTCCTTTTTGAAATATGCAGGATAAAGATGAAGACATCGTGAGGGGACACAGCAAACGTGACAAGGAAATGATGGATTCCATCAACATTAGCACTAAGAATTTTTAAATAACTTGGAACTTTACCCTGGCACCTGAGTAGTCTGTGTCTTGGTCTGACTGCAGACTATTTTGTTGCATTTTCCACAGCTTGTTCCCTCAGTGCCTGGTGTTTTTAACTCATAAAAGCTTATGCTTCTTTTATAAGCATTTTTTCTTGGGTTGAGATCTCTTTGAGACCCTTCCACAAGTCCCTCCTATGCATTGTCTCTTTTTCACCATCAGTGGGTTTCAGTGTGAAGGCAGCACACACAGAGCTGTGTAGAGAAGCAGGGCTGCAATCCCTTCAGTTTTAATGCCCACTGTGCTCTTCTGAAACCTGGCGTTGAAAGAAGGTTGATGATCAGAGAACATTAGGTGTGGTAATGTGCATTATTTGCCTCCATCTCACATGGGCCAACAATTTTTACTTTTTTGTTATTTTACTTTTTAGCTCTCACAAAGGCTCATATTGCACCACCACCCAAGGCTATCCACCCAGATTTAGGAAGGTTTTCATCCAGTGACAGCCTCACACTCCTTGGAAGGAAAGGAAATTCTCAGCAGTACTTGTCTGCATTGATTTCAGTGTTCTTCCTGTCTTGATCCATTACAGATCATTGCTAACTGTAGTGGTTTGGGAATTACCACCCCCCTGCACATATTTACCACACCAGACTCAGTTGGCTGGAAGTTAAGGAAACTCTATTTACAGCTTAGCAAAATTTACAAGCATATATATATATATATATATATATACACAATATACACAGATATTTACAGCTATATACATGTCTAAAGTAGTACAGAAACACAAAATCCCACCTGAAACAGTCAGACTGCCCAGAAGGCTCCCGACCAACCTTCCCCCTCTCCTTCCTTCTTCCCCCCACCGAAAAAAACAGATCAATCTCCACATAGCTCACCTGATAAATCTGCAGAGATCTGAGGTGAGATGTCAAAGAGATGAGAGGAAAGGTTAGGGGGAAAAGGCTTAGACCGGGTTACACAGATCTCATGCAAAGGAAAAGAAAGGCGAGATGCAACCAGACCCACACAGACTGGGAACCGAGTGAGGAGAGAGAAGTGAGTGAGGAGTGAGTGAGCGATCGAGGAGTACCTTATCTATGTTTTGACTCTTTGTGTCTCTCAGCAGAATGAGTGATATATCGGTCACTGTTATTTTCTTCTCACAACCAAGGATTTAATTTCTCTCATTAAAATATTCCAGTTAGCCTCAAACCAGCACACTAACGTCCACAGGCATTTTCCCTTCCCCTTCTTCAGGAATTTGTTACTCACCTATTCTATGAAGAGCTGAAAACAAAAGCATTGTGATTCACATTTGTTTTACTAAATGTGGTGGGAATGAACATAAGCAACTTAGCACTGCAGGGAAGCCAAATTGCTTGCTGGGGAAAGACTACAATAAGGTCAGCAGTGTACAGGCATTTTCCCAGAGAGACTGCAAGGCTGTGGAATTCCACTGTGGCACTCTGAATGTCCAAGGAAATCCTGAACTTGTATCCAGCAAACCAGATTATGAGAAGCAATTACAAGAGGGTAATTGCTTAAAAAATAAAACGAAGTCATTGTCTCTTGAAAGGGTTCAGTCTTTGCAACTACTATGAAGGCAGATTAAATGCATCTTAATTTTTTTTATACTTGTAACTTAGTTCTCTTAACAAAACCAGAGGTCTGCTTAACCTGCTCCATTAAGGAAATGAGATGATATTTTTGTTCGTGTCACTGAGAGGACAGCATAGTTACAGAATATGAGCATTGTCTGCATTCCTAATCCTTCCAAATAATTTGAGGAAGTTTAGCTGAGTTCCTCATCAAAACGGTTGAGCTGAACTTTCTCTGGACAGCAGTTTGCTCTGGACACCTAAAGAGAAAGAGGAAGGCCAGCAGCAGGACCATTTAATTTCTCTCTTCCCTTTTGCCTTTAAATATTTCTGGTGTGATTCAGTGGCAAAACTCTCATCTGAGGGGCTGGTTTGTGGCAGCTGTTGTGCCGGTTGTTTGACAGGACCCTTGTCTGTCACTGCCCACACGCACTCCTGGTCCGCTCCCAAGCTCTGCCTCCTGCCATGCCCTCAGCACCTTCCCAGCCCCTCTGCCTCACACAGCAGCACTGCAGCTCAGACAAGCCCAAGGAGTTCCTACACATGTATTTCATTTCTGACTCCACAGTAAAAGGCTATTTCAGCACCATACCTCCTGCCTCCCTCGTGACTTTATCATTTAATAACTGTATTTGGATTGATTTACATGGTGGTGATGCTAGTTCTTATTACCCACATCCTAGAAAAGCACTGCAAGACAAGAGTGAGTCCCCTGATCCTCCAAGACATTAAATTGATTTGTCTCTTCTGCCTATTCCTTTATGTCTGTTGATGAGCTGGGTTTGGATGATTTAATTTGGTGTATGATAAATCTTTTTATGCTTTGGTTACATTAGGGGCTTAGTCGCTCTGGAAGCTGGAGTCGTTCTATGATTTACTGTTGCCTTTGCTGTATGAAACCTTCAGTGAACGAGGGCCAGAGTAACCCAGAAGTGAGTCTCTCTGCTTGTAAATGAGAGAAAAGTGATGCCAAAATAGGCTGAGTCATGCTGCAGGTGTGTCAGATGCCTCTTCACACACAGAAATTCAGGGAAACAACGGGCCCATAAAGGGCTGTCTTTATTCCTTTACCTCTCTCATACAGAAGAAAATGAGACAAGCTATCCATACGTTCTCAGCCGAGCAGACGCTGCCTGGCTTGCTATGGACTTGGTTTAGAGCTCAAGCAGGAGGTCAAGCAGAGTGGAATTAGACACACAAAAGCTCACCTCAGTCACAGGATGAAGACAGTGAAGTGCATTAGAACTCCTCCCAGGGAGAGCACAAATACTTCGCTCAGTGTGCAGACTGTTCTCAGGGCAGGTGAAGGAAGCCATGGCAGGCTGCCCAGCAGGGTGCTGCCAGCCTCCAGTTCTGATGGGGTAAGGAGAGGTGGGGGGGTGGTGCTTAAAAAAAAAAAAAAAAAAAGAAAAGAATGGAAATTAAATACATTGCTGCCTGCAGTAAGGCACATCTAAAATTGAGCAGTCACGGAAACAAGAGCACAAGGATACTCAGTGATTCAGAGCATCAGAACCCTTCTAAGACAGCAGAGGTACTTGTGCTCATTAAGCTTTCCAGAGACTTGGGAGAAATCCTTCACCCTGTTTCGGACCTGCACTATAAAGCCGTACAACACCATATGCAAACACAGCGCCACACAGAGTCAGTTGAACATCTGTCAGAAACTGAAAGAAAAACATGAGAAAATTCTTGCCCTCACACTTCCCTTTCCTGAAGGCAGAACCGTCAGATATCCTCTTTCCTACATGTCAGCTTCTCAGGCAGACTCAGCAGGCTTCTCCTCAGCTGGTTATTTATTTATCCTCCAAGGCAGCAGCTGCAGAATATTTACCAGGCTGTCCAAATGTTCTGAGTATTCCCTTAGCTGAACAGGAGATGAAGATGCCAGCTAGAGAAGCCAACTAAATTAATGAAAAATATTACTCTAACAGAAAAAATGAAATAAAGCTGGGAAAAAAAAAAAAAAGACAACAGAAGAACTGAAGATAATATTCACCAGTGTCTGGAGCAACACGCAGACAAAGGGCAGTGCACAGGCTTCAAATCAGAGCTCTATGAAGGTAATTTTACCTTTCCTCAATATGTAATTCCTGTGCAGGGTGCCCAGCCTGTGACGTCTCAGAGCTGAGCAGATGTTCCACAGGGCCTGGGTGGGGAGCAGGAGCAGAACACTGCAAGAAGCAACAGAAGACAGTCCAGTTTATGCATGGGCTTCTCTATGCTTATACATCACGCATCCATGAATCCCTGCAACAAAAGGCAGCCAAGCTGGCAAACAGAACCAGCAGAGTCACAAACTGTAAGTGAAAAGTAGCTAGCAGAAAAGTACTTTGATCTTGTACAGGTAGGAAAGGAGTTCAGGGTAATGCAATATCCATAGCACAGAAACTCCCCCATGCCCAGACTGGCATCTGCATTTGCAGCTTCAAATAGCCTTCACCACAGCACTTCTTCCTACGGCACCATTTTATTGGGTTTGTCCACATCTGGGGAGGTGCTGTGAAGATTTAACCTGGTTTAAAACTTATTTGAATAAAAAAAGAACATTTTATTTATGCTTACACTTGTATTCCCCTTGTCAGAATCATTCATAGACAGATTGTGCTGATTTTTTTCAATTACTAACCCAGCCAAGCAGTTGCTTTGGGAGTTCTCTCTAATTAGCTTCTATGAATCTATCATTATTCACAGACCGTTTTGGGACAAATTAACAACGAGATTTTCATGCATTTCTGTTGTTGAATACTAAAAGTTTGGCAGCTCACCTATCATTTTCACACAACTTAGGAAAACCTATGAATTTTAAAATATTATTTGCTTCAGTGACTTGTCACTTTGCATAAGTGGCAGTAATTACAACTATTTTTTACAGATATTACAGTGCTCTTTTGCTCTAACTTAAAAAGAAAAGCCTACTGATGGTTACGTCCATAAAACCAGCATGGTCCTAGCTTGGAAAGCCCATCGAGCTAACGAGGTAATGTCTAATAGCATTGTTTCATTACCAGCATGGCATTGATCCACTCCCACAGCCACAGGTGTAGCCATCACAAATTCAATTCTTTTTTCCCCTGCCGCAAAGAGCGTTTGCATTCTGATTAGTTGCTGTGTCCTCAGCCCTACACTGGCTGACCTCAGTGGCACAGCAGAGCCCGCTGACAGCAGAGGCATGAATCACGAAGGACTCCTGGCTCTGGAAAGCCAGGCACACCAGCAAACATTTCACTGAATATTCCATCCCATGTCTGCAGCTTTATGAACGCAGAAGAATCCCAGCTGGAAACACTTGCAGCTCCTCACCACAGTGCCCACAGAGCCTGGCTGCATTTGCTGGCAACTTCCCCTCTGCGCCCCAGCACAGACAGGCAGAGCTGGCAGAGCTCTGCGACCCCTACAGGAGTGGCACAGAGACCCTGGTGTGCAAACGTTCTCAGTTTAAGGTGCCCACAGCATAGCTCTGTTCCAGGAGTATTTGTATTCACTGAACAAAGTATGCTCTCTTCCTTAGGGGCAATTTTCACTCCTTGGTCACTCCTGAATATTCTTCCTGAAGTTCTTCACAGGAAGAACAGGACAAAGATCTGGATCCATTTCAGATTATGCAGTGCCAACCAAAAGCCAAATCAGCTATGCTCAGTGGCAGGCAGGCCTGAAGCCAATGGTGCCAATACAGCCCCAAATCTATTTTTATGCTCTCCTGAGGGTCCCATGTTCAGAATTGCTGAAATACAGAAACCGGAAGCAGCTGCATAATCAATTTACATGAAGTCATTCAAAATTATTAAACCAGAGATTTAACAAGATGGTATCCAAAGGAATTACTCATTCCTTCTCTTATTTCTGGTCACACGACATCAGATTTGGAGCACTGCACCTAAACTGGTGTATCGCTCCTGCCAGCACCTTTGCAAGAGCTATGCTAGCAGCCTCAGGCTCTAATCCTTCCAGCTACTAACTCATTAATCCTCCCCTAATCTTCCAGGTTCTGTTTCCACAGACCACAGCTAGAGGGTTGGCAGAAGAAATGGCAGCTGACCTTATGGGAAACAACACTGAAGGAGCACAAGCAGTTGACCCTGTTCCTGCCATCTTTAAACAGGCAGACTTTGGCCAAGGGCAGCACACTGGCTCTGAAGATGTGCCTCAACTGTTCCAGGACTGATTTCTTTCTCTGGGTGGTCACAGAACTGCAAGACACAGGACACCTTTCAAGCTGATTAGAGCTGAGAAGTAAAAGTTGTGAGTGGTTTTGATTTTTTCATTCACTATGCAAATGTTACACTCTGCAGTTCCATGGAAGGAATTTGTTAGCAGTACCTTGGGTTATAGTTTCTCAGGCAAAAGAAAAGGATGCGAGGATCGTACCTGAGCTGTTTGCACTATCCCAACCTCCACCACTCACAAGCATGCAGTTACAGCGACTCAGGGCACACAGTTCTCACGCTGAAAAGGACATCCTGTTAGGAAACAAAAGAAGAAGCTGTAGAACTCAGCTTCCACAGTTAAGCTGTACAAGGATTCAGTTTGGGTTGCTTTAAAGGGAGAGAACTCATAGGACATTGGTAGCCTGCTCAAGTAAGACACTGCATCCAAGCACAGGCAAACGGCCACGAGAAGTGCTGGAGGAAAGAGTGCAACCCACACCAGAGGACAAAAGCCAGCGATCCTGGTTTGCCTGAAAATGACATGCAAATTAAAATGCTAACTGGAAAATAAAAATCTTCCAAACCTAGAGCTGTCAGCAATGGCCAAACAGAACCGACTTTGACTGTCAACTGAGGATTTCTGGTCCTGATAGGAAAGAGTTATTCTAACAGAAAAGCACCATATATCGTGTTTCATCAGAAATAAACACACGGGGTTAAACGAACAGCTTACATCAAACATTTTCCAATAGCTCATAAAAAAATATTCCAAATATTAGCTCAAATCCATAATAATAGTTAGGGACACCACGATAGCTTATTTCTGGGCCCTGATGTTCTCATCTGTTCATTCAGTGAGACATCTCAAATGGAATTGTAGGTGGAAATGCTCATATTATTTACTCTTACAAGAGCTTCAACCCCTACCTTTTGCATCCCAGGAGAAGAGAGAAGGATGTGTAATATCTAGAGTATAGGTACAAAAAAGCACAGGCGTTTAGAGGAAAGTCTATCAAAAAATACCTAATCAACCTTTATGTCACAAAAAAGCTGCAATTCAGGCAATTTCAGAATACTGCTTGTCCTGAAATCTTTCCAAGAGATTTTCAGAAAAACTCAGCACTCAGCTGTGCTTGACAACAACGAGAGCTCAGCACGGGCTGTGGCAAGAATAACGTGAGGGCTAACTGTGTTTAGTTGTCTGTCAGTGAAGACTAATAATAAATACTGCAGAAGACAAGGACAGACCTGGCCGCTTCCAGAGCACTGCACAGCTAAGAACACAGGAAAAACTCTACCCACACAGCTTGGTCTGATTCATCTTTTCCTCCTTTCATCGTGAATCAGATGCTTCATTATCTTTTTATTGAATGAAAGCCTGAGTGCAGCACAGACAGTGGGAGTTCTGCCATGGACGTCAGCAAGGTTTGCTGCCGATTACCTCACCACCTAGTATTAAAAGCATCCTTCTGTATCTGAGCCTTGGTCACAGCTTCGCTGAAGCTTTTTGGGAGAGAGAAAGGGACTTGCAAAAAGGGAAGACAGACACCTGCCTGTCTCACACGGCTCAGAGGAGTCCTTGGCCACCATGGCCGAGTACACTCTGGCTGCGTGCTGGCCCCTCCAACGTGTGGAGCGGCAGCAGCCTGGGCCTGCTCCTGCAATGTCACCTGGGATCTCCAGCGCCGGAGGGCAATATCCTGCAACGAGGCTCATGCAGATGAAGCCAGAGCAAAGCACTCGCCACCTAATAAAGCCATCTGCATTGTACACCTAAGACAGAAGTGGAAACACCTTCAAGAAAGTGAACTTCCAAGCATGAGACAGGTGTAGCTACCAAAGTAAGATTTTTCAGCCTGATTAAAGAACATCTCCAAAATGCTTCGCTTTTGTCTCTGGTCCCACAGGACTCCTCGTTTCACAGCTATGGATTTCAGCCTTGTGGATGAAGAATTCTCAGTTTTGCTGCAGGAGGGCACACACTTGCAGCTTCCTAACTAACCTGTTTCCCTTCTTGAAAAATCTTGGTTTTCAGCCTGGACTGAAACACAGCCACACGCTTTCAAAAACAATTTTCCTTCTGTTGAGGTGTGCCCAGGCTGAGTCTACTGGAAAAGGGAGTGGCACAGGTTCAAAATGGGAAGGGTCTAAATTGCTCAGTGCTAGTCTCTTATTCTCTGCTACTGCCCTCTGTGGGTGTTTTTTTTGTTTGTTTGTTTGTTTGTTTGTTTTTCCAGGGAACACTCTGGGACATCAATCTCTACGTTCACAGCCTGGTTTTACCTCTGTGAAGGTCTAGACTGTAAATACCAAGAGCGGAATACACAAGGGACTGATCTGCTGGTGATGGGGGCAAGTCACTTTCTTCTCAATAAGATGCTTTAATGTGCTTATTTTGTCATAACAGACAGTAAAAAACCACACAACAAGCCTACAAGTAACAGGTATCATTGCTGCAGAGTAGTTACAAATTAAACTATCCATGTCAATGTCTTCTACAAGCAGCAAAGCAACAGTCGAAAATGTCTTTGTTTTCCAATATGCAGACTACAGGATTGCAAACAGCTGCCCCCACCCCAGAGTTCAGAGCTGACATTCCACACTCTGGCAAACCCTTCCATGCCACATACATCACGTCACATCATACAGGCTTGATACCATGTCGATGGGCATGCCTGCCGCAGGGTGACGCAGGGCAGAAACGCACAGCATGTCAGGAAAAGGGAAAGGGAAGTCTCATAGGCTGAGGATAATAGGCGGTGTGGCTTCCATCAGCATTTTCATCAGCTGCTTTCACCCAAACCCTTGTCGGCAATCCGCAGGCAGCAATACAGCTCCCAGGCAGGCTGGAGAGCATCGTGCCCTGGGCCTGGAGGCACTGCTGCAGTGAGGAGCCACTACACATCTGACTGCCTCCAGTACTGCCATTCTTTAGGCAACTGTCCCCTCGATAAAGTTGTCTCCATAAGCAGGCTTTCTGCAGGAGTCACTTCGCTGCTTCCTGTTCACAGGCACAGGGAAATGAAAACCCAATGTGGCCAGGTCTGTAAGGAAGAGCTCAAGCTCGGGTGGCTCAGCACACCAGGTCATGACACATGCTTAGCTTCACTGAGCCACCACGACTGGGGCAGACCTAGATAGACTTTCACAGAACAAGCTGGTTGTGAGACCATTATTAGTCATGGGAGCACAGGAGTTAAGGGCCTTCTGGAAATATTCCTGCCCCTTTGAGAATTCTTTGGAATGTCAGACACTGGCTTTTTCATCCCACCCTTTCAAAGAGTGTTACATACATGTGAAGCTGCTGAGATGTCTCTTCACATGTTGCACTCCTATAGCACCTAGACAGAATCTCAGCAGCTGATCCTCAAGAGCAGCTTCATTTTCTGCCCCTAATTCAACCTCAAATTAGTAACAGGTAGAAATTATGGAGACTCAAGTTTCAAGGAACACCTTTATTTAAGCGCTCCAAAAGTTCTATCTGCAAGCTGATCGCCTACCCCATCAGCGAGGTGAAGTCAGCCAGGCTCCTTTTCCCAGACGCAGACCAAATGCATCTGTGATCACTGCCAGCACTACTGGAGAGGCTTGGTACCAGCATGACCTAACTGCAGAAAGACAGCCTACTGAGAAGAAAAACAATAACTGGGCTCAAATCATATTGATTTTATCCAAAAGCTCAAAGTGCTTCATGCAACATTAATTAACTCTCCCCAGCAGCTCTGTGAGATCAGTATTACTGCAGTTTTGCAGATGGCAAAAAAGATCAAAAGTTAAAAGCTGTGCGTGCAGAGCCCAGAAACAACCTGAGGAGCACAGAACAGGGCTCTCCGTGCACCAGGCCAGCCTAGCCTGGCACTCTCTCACCGGCTTGCAGCTAAACAGGCCGTGTTTGATTAAGAGGGGCAGGGATCTGCTGGAGAGGGTCCAGCGGAGGGCTATGAATATGATGAGGGGACTGCAGCACTGACTGGTGAGGAGAAGCTGAGGGACCTGGGGCTCCTCAGTCTGGAGAGGAGAGAACTGAGAAGGGATTTAATCAATGTTTATAACTATCTGAGGGCTGGGGGTCAGGAGCTGGTGTGATGATATATTAATAACCGGTTATGAATTATGAATATTAATATATCTGAATACTAATTTTTATTATTAATATTCGACATTTTGGGGGAAATTCCCTCAGATTCTTTGGATTTTCGGTTGACAGGAAATATTTGCACAAAGGATATTTATTAACACAGTTTAAACAATCAGAACTTGGAAAA
>VWYK01013241.1:547197-603088 GCA_013399775.1 Semnornis frantzii
GGGGGGGGGAAAAAAAAAAAAAAACAAACTTACATCTGAAAAGGGTAAAGGAAGACACAAAATCCATTTTCAGATCTAATATAACATTAACTGTTCTAGGGCTAATCTTTTCTAACATACAGAAATTAGTTCAGTATTACCAACTACATTAAAGCCAAATTACTTCGGCTATAAAATATGCATATTTTATGTGATGTTTAAAAAAAACCTAACCAAAAAAACCCCAAAACCTCCCCCCCCAAAAAAAACCCACCACCGAACCATGAGGAGCATAGACACAGCATTTTCTTGTAAACAAAGCAATATTTCATTAAGGAGTAAAGAGAGGGAAAGTGCTGGAAAACAATACAATTTAGCACTTCATTCTTATTCAAAGCCATAAATCTACACAAAACATACAAAATATTTTTCAGTTAACCTTGGACTTGAGTGTATTTCTTGCTACACAATTCACATTATTTAAACAAGGGGAAAATCTACCTACTTAAATGTCTTTGCATTCCACAGCTGAACTACATACCAGGCTGTCACATGCCCACTCCCAACTATTCTTCCCACTTTGAGTTCCTTGTAGAAAGAAATGTTGAGGCTGAAAACACTATGGTAGGAATGAGGCTTCCAAACATTTTTAAGCACTCTTTTATTAACTGACATTCTCACATATACTGGATAGATAAAAGCCTTTCAGGGTTGCTCCTTGTTGGACGGAGCCTCTGTTACACGGAAATCACTTGTGCTACATCACATCAGACACGAACCTCGAGACACTTGAAATGCCTGAAAGCTCCCTTAAAAATGTTTGTAAGGGGTGTAGCAACAAGTTAGAAAAAGGTTCGCAGTCTTTTACTCACAAAAAGCTGCCTGGAGTCCACTGACAGCAAAGATTCTTTGTTGCCCTAGGGAAGAAGTCATGTATCCACTTAAGCCGTTAGACAGCTTCCTAAGCACCAGTAACTAACACTGTTCTCTGGTACCAAGCAGCGTCAGTAAGATTGCTACTCCTGAGGATTTCCTGGTACATCAGAGCTATGGAGAGGGCTAGTACAAGGTGTTTCATTACTCCTTACACAGAGTACTCTGGTAGAGCAAGGTCAGAGGAAAGCCTTAGTTTTGCATAAAGATGTACAGAAACACCATTTATGCTTAAATCCGTTAACACCCCAAACCTGCCAGATTAAAGATCAGGATAAAGAGAAGGTGGCCATGGCCAAACTGTTCTCGCTGAAGACAGACCACAGAAAACACACTTGGATACTAGGACAGACTTTTAGAGGCTACACGTATGGCTACTGCAAATCTAAGCTGAAAAAAAGGAGAGCTTCTGTAACAAAAAATGCCAGGTAGGTAACTTTCAGTGCAAGCAGTCAGCTGGGGTTCATTCCAGCCACTACAGGACATCTAATTCTCTTCTAACATTAGAGGATTTGCAGAGTCATCGTGAGTTTTTTCTGTAATGAATGCAAAATGTTCTTGTCACGAGGGGCTCTGGCTCTTCAGTGGTGATATTGCTGGGTAACCTGCTGCCACAGGCCCTGCTCTGCACAAAGCCACATCACACCACAAAGCTGCTCTCTCAAGTTGACTAAAACTGGCAGGTTTCTGTTATATGAAAGGCCAAATTTTTTCCCTCTCACAGATTTTTATTAAAACATTCCCAAGTATCTAAAGTAACACTTCCACTGAAAGTCACTGTGTGACAAATGCTTTTTGCGGCATTGTGGCTTTTTATTTTGATTCAGGTTCATAACCTGTCACCTTTCCCTATTTTCCCAAGGAAATCCACGCAGTCTCCAACAACTACAGACAACCAGATGGAGACAAACTGGTAGTGTCTCTGAATGGACAGTGGTCTCCAGGGCTGTACTCACTGGTATTTTACTGGGCTTTTCAAAACCATGCACAACTGCAATAGGGAGCACAGCACGGGTACTATTCCCTGATCAAAATCTAATCAGTCAGCTCTATAATCCAATGAAGACTGATTTAAACTATGACTTAATGACAAAACAGTCATTAAGCCAACAGTACCCCTGGAGGCACTGAACCAAACATTTGTGCACACTGCAATGGGTTTGACTGTTGTGCCCATAGACTGGCACAGGATCGAGACGCATTTCTTCTCTACTTGACAAGAACTGAACAGAAAGGCTGCAGGACATCAATAAACCACATGGACAGAAGAGAACCTTCATAACTCTGACAGGTACACCCCTGAACCTTGGCTAATGTAACATTGTTCTTTTATGCAAGTGACATATATCTTTATATACTTCTTTCAGAACATACAGCAAGGATAAACTTCCAGGCCCATTATCACTCAGAAACAGAATTAGACAAGTCCTTTGCTCTAAAGGAGTCCATAATGTAGCAGATCTTCCAACAGGCATTGAAGACAATAAAAAGCTCTCTGCTGGATTCAGCAGATGTGATAAGCAAACCAGGAAAGATTTAAGAGCTTCTGTACAAATATTAAGTGAGGAGGAGGTGGTATTTTTGAATGCAGAAAGATGGCAGGAAACAGCCTGCCAGCAGATCATGAGCAGCAAAAATGAAAGTGCAAGGATGAAGAGAAGTAGGAGTATATGGAAGAAGGGAGAAGACAAAACTCTAACAGAAGTTAGCAAAAGAAATTTGACTTTGATGTAGTACAAATTAGGAAAACATAGGAGAGACTGAAAAAGTAATTTTTTGTTCTAAACTTTGTAATAAGTGTTTCTGTATGCACTGAAACTGAACCTTGACATTACAAAAAAAAAAAAAAATCAGTTCCCATGTTTTTTAAATGAATTAAGACAGAAAACATTCACCTTCTGTCACCAGGAGTCAAGTTCCACTCAGAAATTGGGGCACTGTGTTCTTCAAAGACTTGAATAGGAAAACCTTTCTCAACATCCTTCGATAAATCCAAATGGGTTTGATTAGGAAGTGCTTTGCTAAATCATAAATAAGAAGGGAATACAAAGTTCATAGATCATTAATCTTAGCCTTAATTTAGTTATCTTTGAACCACAGAACACTAGGGCTTGAAAGGACATCTCAGACCAATCCTTCTTTCCAAGGCACAGTGAAATAAGAGTTCATCTCTCACCCACAGACTTCTGCTCATCTTTCCTCATCACAGCTGTTTTCACCAGAGATTTCTGGTGCCCACACACAGATCCTGATAAGCCTTTCTCCACAAGCCAATATCCAGCTGTCCAGTTAATGCTCACACTCTCAAGGCCTGCCATCCCTTTTTTTCATAAGAGGCTTCCTACTTTATTCGATCTAGCCATCCACAGCTCTTGGATAACATAAAGGTGCTAACCTGAAAATTGCCTGCACTTTTTACTTTTTGGCATTCTTTGGTCTTTTCAGGATGTCTGAAAAAAGGTTTGGGTTATGGTAGAAGCCTAGTCCTGCACTGGTAAGAAGCTAACACTTCAGATCCTTTGCAGGACTATTTGATGCGTTTGTATGACATTGCAGCATCCCTGTAACTAATTACAAGCTCTTGAGTTGTCAGGACTATTTAATATATGCCAGATCTCAATGCCTGCCATCTACTTAGCACAGCTACATTCTTGTTTGCTTACATAAAATTCAAAAGCTCACAACCCTTGTCTCCAAGATATCTTTTGGACTAAATTGAGATTTGGAGCAGCCACCATCTGTACAATTCCCCAGTTCAGACCTGCCCAAGGTAGCTGGAATTTTAAAGAAATCACAGCAAACTACACAAAACTTGGAGGAGCAAGAAAATAAAGGGTGCAAATCAAGAATGAAATAAAAGGAAAATGCAAGTGACAAGTATGAAAACCCCATGGCCATGCTGGTAACAGTGTGAGCTCTGACTTCTACTTCTCCACAAACAGTAATATACATGAATAAGCTAGGAAAAAGAATGGCCAGGACAAAAATGCAAGCTTTGTGCATCGACTTACAGCTTTAAAATATTAATAACCAGAGCTCTGATTCAGTGCACACTATACATGCTGACAGGAGTCACCCTTTAATGTCAAAGATGCGCTCAAAGTACAAAACAGGAGGTTTAGTGTTCATCTTCAGAAGAGTCCTTGATGATTCAGGCAGCCTCTGTGTCTGTGTAACATTCCTTGTTTGATTTTATCTTTAAGACTATGTTTTTAACTTGTTGATGCATCCATAACATACTGAGCTTCACTGTTCCATTGTAAGAGCTTGAAAGTACTTTTGTGTCTTCAAAGCAAAAATGGCAGGAGCTCACACTATCACTGTGTCCTCTCTGAATTTTAAATCAGAGCTGCAAAGGAACAGAGCACAATTTAGGAATGTTTTGCCTTATTTTTGACAGTTTGGTCCAAGAAGGGGAGCGTGGAAGCAGGAACAGGAGGAGGCTCTGTTAAGGTCCCTTTATACAGGAAGTGTTTATGTCCTCTCCTTGGTACCAGTGCAGAGCAGATACACCAAACCCAGCTGAGAAAGAAGGGTTGATAGATGGGGGTTTTATTTTTATTTTTTCTTGGGTGAAAGATGGCCTGCTGGGGTTTGGTTTCCAGTTCTTCTGCCTCTCATGAAATGCAGTATTTATCTTTAAATCTCGTGACACCTAAGAACTTTCACACACTCATCTCTTGGTTCCGGCCCAAAGGGCAGCAGCACATCAAACTCCAGGGCCACGTCTTTTAGCCAGGACCATTAGAGTTTCCATCACAGCCCTTTTACAAGGCTTTTTAGTCACTTGGCAGTTTGCATCTGTGACTCTCCAGCAGGCATTTGTGTGGCCAGGGCTAAGGAAGAGCCAGCTGCCACAAGCGGAGGTGACAGACAACTCTCCAGCAGCCCCTATCTGCCTCTGGGTACAAGCCCTTGAGGCCTGCCCAGGCCCAGTCCAGCATCCCTCCCTCCATGGTCTGCCTGGGTTGTCAGCTCACGGCTGTCCCCAGCCACCCTCTGGTCCCTGGGCCAGGGGGCTCCCCACCACTGCCGCTCCTTGCTTCCATTTTTCCCTGTGTGCCACCTCAGGCGGTGGTGGCAGTCCCACAGCAGGCTTGGGGCCCACTGTTTGCCACGGACTGCTCCAGACTGCACCGCAGCAGGGTGCAGCTCTGGAATGCTTGCAGCACATGTATGACATCACTGTGGGCTGACACAGCACAAGGATCTTCCAAGAAAGGGAAGAATCCAGATCCTTCCGAGGGTGAAGTAAGGCCAAGGGGCCTTACTTGTGCACTGGGCAAGAGTTCTGTGGGTGGTTACGGGCCTGACCACTCAAAATGCAGTTCAGCATTAGTTCAGAGCTTCTACTAAAATAACTCTACAAGATGACAACTGCTTTTAAAACACTCTGCAATAAACTAGAGTGGTGTAAACCTTTCCTACGGTAACCACACCAGCAGAGAGATTATAGCGGCAATCTTTTGGTACACCATCCTGAGTAACTTGTGTCCAAAGGGCAGCTTATTGGCTTAGATCTGCTACAGTAAATGCTGCATCCAATTTGGAGATGTGAAAACTCCAAGTACAGGCAGATACTGTGAAACGGCAATGAGAAGTTCTGCATTAGGCTCATCAAAAACACTCGCACCCAATACAAATCTTGCACTGCCTTCACTTTAAATGTCCTATTTTAATTCAGGCTGAAAGCATTTTAGAGGAATTGGGCAACAACTTGTCCTACAAAAATTTTTTGCAATACTTATATTTATTGAAATATCTTGTTTCAAGTTAATTAAAACAGCCTGCAGTACTTCTGATTATGCTGCCCAGAAGGGGGCCTTTTCAGCATTCCATCATCCATACATTTTGAACATGTGAAGCACCACAAAATAAACATATCCACATTTACTTTCAAAATAATTCAATATGAATCCAGTATCTACAGTGCTAAAAAGTATACACGGTTGATCTACCATCATGGAGGAGACCAAACATTTGAGATCAGGCCACACAGCACTGAAGAAAGCAAGCTACCTCTTCAATACTGAAGTTGTTTTAACCTAAAAGGGAGGAAGAAAAAAAAGGGGTCAGACCAAACAATAATGTGCAACATTAAGAACATTTAATTACTTGAGCAATTTCTTAAAACTGAGTGTGGGAGGTCTGAGCTATGCTGGATACAAACACTGTCCCAGTGACATAAAGAGACAGACCTCCACAACTGCCTGCACAAAGGAGTCTTTTTTTTGCTAAATGCATAAAAACTTCTTCCATCTGTTTAGAAGTCAAAAGAAAATCCATTTGTTTTTTTTAATAATGCCACACTGATCCACGAGGGACACTCAGTTCCAAAGGAAGGGAAGGTAGAGGCCTTTCTGCCAGCCCTTCCAGTGGCACATCTGCATTCCACTGAACACCTAGGTCCCAAGCAGTCTGCCAGCTGGTTGTGGTGTTTCAACAATACCTTCAGACTACTCCTTCAGCTCGTAAGAGATGCTGAGCAGAAGCCAGGGCAGTGACTGTTCCACATGGAACACACTTAACCTGAACTAGAAACAGTTACTCTTGTTTGTACTTTACTTTCGAGTGTGTGAGCAAAATGAAACGGGGAATAGGTTTTTTCCCACTGGCACTACATTCAAGTCTCTGGTTTACAAGAGTGTAAAAGCAGAGTCCCAATTCAGCAGACACGTGCATGACCCCAGCATTGCTCTGTTTGCTTCACTGCTCCTTCCTCAAGCACAGAATTACCTTAAGCATCAATGCCACACAATACATTATCTGGATTGAATCTTTTGCTAATTGTGAACAAACCAAAGCAGACTCAAACTTTCCTAGTGCAGACAATGTTGCTTCCAATGTTTCCAAATAACGGCAAGTAGAAAAAAATATCAGAAAAAAATCAATCATCACCTGCGTTTGGTCAACATTTAACTGCTATTCAAAATACCTTCCAAAAGTATGTCATCTTTAACCTCCATTAACTAGCAAGGCTCTGTACTTGGTGGCTTCTAAACACCTGAATTTTGTCCTTGTTCCCCACATTATGAATATAAAATACTGCTCAGTTTTAAAGAGACTGACGACCATATTTGCTGCAAACAAGTTCACTAGAATGACAGCTCCTGAACTGAGGGTTTGGTTATTCACTGAAAAAATTTCAAGTGCTTCAACTGTCTCGTTACCTTCTCAGAAGTTCTTTGGGTGACAGGCCTGTGGTATCTATGTCACTAAGACCATCACTGCCATCTGTAGAGTCTGAGCTGCTGTCTTTTTCAGATTTTTTTTTCTTGTGTTTTCCTTTGTTTTTCTGTTTCTTATGTTTCTTTTTCTGTTAAAAAAAAAAAAAAAAAGAAGAAGAAGAAGAAAATGAGAAATAATTCCTTATTTCCTTGGGAAAGACTTCTTTTTCTCTGGCAAGCAACAACAGCAAAAAATTGATTTCAGTGTAGGCTCCAAGCTTAGCTGAAACGGAACATTTAGCAAGGACTCTTTTCCACTACTCAACCTGAAATAAGTACACATCAAAATCACCCATTTCATCCCAAGCACTTAACCTCCTCTGAAACAGAGATTTCATTACTGTTATTTGTATACGAGCCATGAATTATCTGCAGCTCTCAGAACACCCCTGACATCTTCAGCATGCAATGTTCAACTACCCACAATATTGTACCTCTAATCACACTGCAAATATGGAAAAAGCAGCTCCCTACTTCCAAAGTTCAGGTTCCAAGACACCCGAGAAGCTCAACTCACTAAGTTTTAGTCTCAGTCTATTTTCTACAACCTAGCAAAAATAACAAAAAAGTTGACTGGTAGATCACAAAAATAAATAAATTAATTACCTTTTCTTTTTTGTGTTTGTGTTCTTTTTTAGTCTTGGGTCTCTCTCTGATCTTCCTGTGTTTTTCTTTCTTACTAGGCCCAGGAAAACTTGTTGGCACCACTGCTTCTTGTTGCCAAGAAGGGCCTAAAGCACAAAGCACACACAGAAACAAAAAACCAAAACAGAACCAAAAAACATGACAAAAAGAGTAACTTATTCTGCAGTGCTTTTCCTCTCATAGAATAGTTTTAAGACAACGAAACCATGCCCCTATGCTTGCAAATGGAAATGAAACATCTAAGACTGCTAACTGCAACTTTCCAACTCTAGTGGAACGTTTGTGCAATCTCTCACTAAAAAGAAATGGCCAAGCCTGCCCGATGTTTATACTACTTTTTTTTATCCTTGCCTGCACAGAGCTACACCAAAATTGGTACATGAGCAAAGAGGTTCTTTCTGAAGGCTCACAGCACGGGACCAAAGCATTTGCTGATGCCAGTCTAACAGAACATAGGCACTTAAGAGGTAAAGTGCCTACTCACAGATATATTTTTTTTTTAAGAAAGAAATGTCTGTACAACTTCATCATGCAGAATGTACACACCGGAATTCTATGGAACCTACCAGAAGAAAAAGCTGGAGGCAACTTGGGTCCAAATTCTTCTGCTGCATCTGGTTCCTGTTTTGAAGTAGGCAACAAAGAAATGCCGGGATCAGTTGCAGCAGCCACATTCTCTGTCAAAAAACAAACCAATTCTTTACCTGAAAGGAAAATAAGGGAACACTTTGTCTAAGAAGTGCTGAAGAACGTTAAAGAAGACTTTCTGAAATACTCTAAGAAAATCAATGGCTCAGCATCCTGTTTGTGGGGGCTGCCTTGTGTGACTGGGTACTGAGATGCTGGTAGGTCAGCATGCTGAGTTGCTGTGGTTTTTGGTTTTATTCAGAACTGACCTTTCACACTATACAATTACTGCTTACATTAGTGCATTTGCTTTCCTTGAGCAACACAGCACTGCTTTTCCACCACTTACAGAGACTTACAGACCCCATGAGATGTATGAAGTTAATGAATGCTAAGTCAGATGCCAACAGGACCAGTCGTGCCAGTAGCGGCACAAAGTGGATTGTACGTTTGCTTCATTTAGTGACATCCTGAAAAGAAGGCAACTTCTTACAGCTTGCTTACTAAATTTGATTGATTAAGAAGCAGAGCAAAAGACAGATCTTCTCCCTCTTTTGCAGGAGAGTCTCCGCTACAATTTACTGGAATGTCAGTATCTGGAGAGTGAATTCCATTATCAAAGAAATCCAAGTTAGTTATTTCTGAATTTGTCAAATACCCACCACAAAACTCGTGGTTTATCAATCCATCTTACAATCTATTATAGATTTTATTTCCATGTATTTCTCAGTGAAGTACCCTCTAATGTTAGATGTTCTGTTTTCCCTCACTGTTTAACCATCATGCCCTAGTTTGCTTCCAATGCCCAGGAAAGACACATAGCATCATCATTAACATTGTCCCATGCAAGGGCTTCCTCAGTGTTGTGCTCCCGACACTTTCTGACATGGCCAGCACCACCAGTGCCAGATGAGCTGCACAAAAGCACAGAACAGTCCTAGCACTCCTGGAGTATTCGATTCATACGCTTCTACAAGGTATTCACAACAACACCTACTAAGTACTACCTTGTGCACTAGATGAAGAACTGTCTGGTGGAGCAGCTTGCTTGGTGGGTTCTGAATCTGCTACTGAAGTAGTTGGTTGCTGTTCTTCATCACTCTCCTCTTCAGAAGAAGATGATTTTTCATCTGAGGAACTCACAAAGATGGCCTTAAATAAGTCCATGGATGGTCTGCTTTCTTCTTCCTGATTCTTATCTTCATTAGTTACCTGCAAAACAGCATCACGACAAACTATTTGAACACTGTGAAAGCTACCAATCCCTGTCTGATTATTAATAGCTTCAAACGTCCTGACCTGCATTTAGAAAATAGTCAAGCATCCCAAGAGCTGTGAAAAACAACTTTAGCTACTGCTAGTGCAAAACAGTCAAACTGCAACACTGCCCAGCTAAGTCAATGGCCTGGACAGGGCAGTGCAATCTGTGAAAATAGATCCCTAGGTATTTTATATTCTAATTCATTAACTCAAGTATCAGTTATACACTACTAAATTTAAGTAGAAGGAAAAAAAAAAATCACCTTTCTCCTCAAAGTATGCATCCTCCTCCATTCAGAGCAGAAAAATATACGTTCTCTGCCTGGAGCAAAGTGAGTGTAGGGAACTGATTTTGACTCTCGGACTGCTGAGCTATGTTTTTCCTCCTCTGATGCTGTTTCTTCAAGCACAGTCACACTTACTGCCCTTGCACTGCTGTCATTTTCACACCTCAGAGTTCAAAGAACCACAGAACTTTCAAGATTGGAAGGGACCTCCAGAGATCATCGAGTCCAACCTCCCTACCATGGCAAGACCCCCCAGGGTAGTTCATGCAGGAACACACCCAGGTGGGTTTTGAAAGTCTCCAGGGAAGGAGACTCCACAACCTCTCTGGGCAGCCTGTTCCAGTGCTCTGTCACCCTCACTGTAAAGACGTTTCTCCTCGTGTTGAGGTGAAACCTTCTATGCTCCAATTTGTAGCTGCTGCTCCTTGTCTTACTGCTGCTGACCAGTGAAAAGAGCGAGTTATAACCTCAAAGCATAATGTCAAATCTTGGTTTCTTCCTCTGCAGGCTGCTCTGCATTCAATTTATCTATCGACCACCCTTACTTCAGGTCAAGTGTGAGGGTTTGCCCCTGTTCCTCTTTCAAGTCAAATACCACTGTAAACTCACCTCACTTGACCCAGGTGCACATTCTTCTGTTGCTGGCACTGGTGGCTGCTGCTGAGCATCAGCTTTTGATCTAGCAAGACTAATGAATTCACTGATCGAGTCTTTTTTTTCCTTCTCTTTATCTGACATATCCCATCTTGAAGGTTTCTTTGGTTCTAAAAACATCCCAAACATTCAAATGAGTTGCATATCAAATTATGCTGCATTTCATGGCCTATTTGACTTTAAATAACTCTGCTTCTTCAGTACATGTTTGACATTTTAAAAATCTTTCTATCTGAGCCATAAAGCTAGAAATTAGTATAATATCACTGACTTCTGTTTCTGTATCACTGAATTATTTTTTTATTTCTTTGGGGTTTTTGTAGTTTAAAAAAAAAAAACCAAATTAACCAGACATGGAAGTTCTCCATGACAAAGACAGGCTTTTTAAAAACAATTATCTCACTTACAGCTAAGTGAGCAAAGGAACAACGAACTTACTGTTGAGGTTGTTGCTCTGCTGTTTTTTTTCATTCACTGTCGGAGTTACAGATGTGGTGGGGTCAGGCAGAGTTAAGAAATTAAACACAGAATACTTGTCCCGTTTCACTTTTGGTAACCCGGCAATGGAAGAACTAGAGGGAAATAAAAAATGATTGTGGATTATTGTTTTTAGCACAGAAAAGGCCTCGAATTACCTACAAGCATCTGAAACATCCACATTAGTCCTTGAAACGCATGCCATGCTGCCATGGGTCGAATGAAAGCATCAGGCAGTTCTGTATTGTGTCTATCATAACACAGAAGAGAACATCAAGCCAGACTTTCCATGAGCGAGTGAACAATTCAGAATTCTCCAAAAGTCTCAGTCATCTTACTCAGGATATGGATCAGGAACATTAAATCTTCTGCACAACAGTTTCTCAGGGTGCCATTCAAAAGTGTCTCTTGTGAGTTTGCCAAACATCTTCATCTTCACAGCAGTTTCCTTATCATCAATATCATTCTGAAAATATAAAACATTTATAGCTGCTAAATAAGTAAAAACTTAGTTAATTGACTATTGCTGCTGGAAGACTTAAGAGCAAGACCGAAGCATAAATATTTAGGAGTAGTTTAACAAATCACTGCTTTGTATTCAGTGAGCATCTTCAAAAGGTCGCTGAACAGAAGGGCAACAAAACGCTGACATCCTGTCTACATAAGAGTTTTACAGAAAATGAGTTATAAAGGTCAAGGTTAAGGCAGTAGCTGCGGCTCCCATGTACGGGAGGCCCGCAAGGAACACACACCTCTTCGTCCCGAGGAACTTCAACTTTGTCAACATCATCTTCGTATTTGGCTCGAGTAAACCGGGATGACAGTGTTGAATTTGAGGATTTATAGAGCATTGCTGCACGGAAGAACTCCTCTTGTTCTCTTCCTCGTTCCCATTCTGTCATACTCGGGTCTAAATAATGGTCCAATTTCTCTGCTGTAAGATAAGGAGAGAAATGCTTGGCAGAGATCACAGCTTACCTAGGTCTGATGCCTTCCCAACAGAAGGTAACAGAGGATACTTGCTGGGGTGTTTGCTTAAGCACTCTGTTGCTGAGCATAGCATTAGTCTTGTTAAGCAGAGGTAGATTTTCAAGACAGCAAGAACAGCAGCATTTCCCAAAGGCAAGACAGAGATTTAAAACAATTTTACTTGCAACAGCTGCTCCTTACTCATTCCCCACATTCAAAATGCTCTATGTATTTAACAGGTATTTAAAACAAAATAAAAACCCAAAAGATTTTTTCAGAGAAAAATGAACTGTCGGGATGAGTCTCTTCAGTTACCTTTTTCTCCTTGTTTAAGACTTTTCACAAAGCTTTCATATCTCTTTTGTTTCTCTGGATTTCTTGCAAATGGTTTGAAGTCACTGGAACCAGCATTTGCTAGCTGGTCTCCCAACAACATCTGCCACTTGCGAGCAGCATCCTCTGGGGATGCTGCCTGGAACCTGCTGGTTTGTGCCTGCTGAGGCAGCACTTTTGCTTTCATTTGTTGTTCAGACGCTTGCTTCACTTCTTTGAGTCTTTCTCTGTCCTTCTCAGATAGATATTCCAAAACAGAAGGAGCTGGACCTAAAGCCAAAGAAGCAGTAAGAGATAAATAGAGACGAGAAATTATGACAACTCTTTGTGTCACTTTAGTGGAGGAAGCCCACTGCTATACACATGCACTCAGAGAAAATGCTCTTGGGCATCAAGAGTGTGTGCAGTGGCAGAGACAGCAGGTAGGGAACTGGCCACTCTTGCATCTTTTATGCCATTAACCACAAACATATTACCTTGTAAATTTTAGTCAGTTTTTTGTGCTGTAAATTGGAACATTTAGAAATAACCATTTTAATGAATTTGTATTTTGGTAAAATCTCATTTTACAAACAAACAAACAAAAAGCAAACCACAAAGCTCACAACCTAGTACATTCCAAATTCATAAGAGCACAAAAAAAAGGAGAAAACCCAACCCATATCGAAACACAATCCCACACATTTCATCTTTACAAGAATGTGGCAAATGAAAATAAAGATACACCAACAACCCATCTGTAGAAACTGAATGCTGACCAGGTATTCTGGATAATCTGACCAGGTGCTGTGCTTTTGTATCAGAAAATAGTGTCCGTGGTTAGACTGAACTTTCATTGTTGTAGAAACAAGCAGGAGACCAAGCAAAGGTGAGGTCAGATCTGTCAATACCTTTGAGACCAGTCTCTCCCAGTCGTTCCCTCCTCTGGGAGGCATTCAAAGCATGCTTGCTTTGTTGTGTTACATCACTTTCCAGCCTTCCAGTTGACTCCTCTAATGCCCTCTGTAAATGGTGGCTTTGACTCCCAGCTGCTATCACAGGTCTAAAGTAATGGACTGGTCTGTAATTCCGTGGCAGGTCAGGTGGTAGGTAAGTCTTGGCAGGGGGATGACAAAACAAGAAACCACTAAGAGAGAGACACAACTTTGTATTTAATGCTTGCAAATGCGCTTCAGGAAAAGGCACCTCAATATAACTTACGGCTTAGCAGTAGAAGCAGGTGTTACAAGCTACTGATTCTTTCAGACCCCATTAGTAAGAAGCACTGCAACACAAGTTTTGGGAACAAACCCTTACACTGTCCCTGTAACCGCCCCCAGCTGACTGCAGGGAGGCCAGACTTACATGACCTCTACAAGCCCCTTCCAGCTCAAAGCATCCCAGGATTCAATGACACTATGTCACAATTACAAAAACCAAGCAAACATGCACATCATGCCCCAGCAAGGTTGACAAGAATCTTAACATGCATGGCTTTCGGCTCAGAAAACATTCCTGGTGTTGCTTAATAATTAAAAGGGGGGTTTAAAGAGAGTTCAGATGATTTACCAATTAAACTACTGAGTACTTCTGTGCTTACTATATTTTAATAGCTTTCAAAGTCCTTTTCCCCCTCTCTGGTCATTTAAGCTGTCATTTCAAAGGTTATTTGCCTGCCTCCCATGCTGCAATTTTACACACCACACAAATGCTCATCCTTGTTCTGGATCAGAAGCAGGCCCACATGCTACAAGTCTGTTTGCCATTCCCATTTATGCCAGTATATATGGTATGAACGATGCAAACCTGGGAACAGGGCTAACCATTTGTCACCAAGAGTGAAGTGGATGAAGCACAAGGCCTACTTTTCAGAGAAAACAGAATGCTACTTCTAAAAGATTTGGGAGGAAAAGTTGCTTATTTTTTAATTTCCCATTTAAATCACAGTAATTCTTTATGTCAAATAACACTGGACAGTGTGGAAGGCATTTGCTCAAAGCCAGTACCTAAGCAAATTTTAAATTCATCCAGTAGTGTGACAAATTTTAGCTTCCTATTGAAAAGCCTCCAAGGCTGTAATTTTTCTCATTCAGCAATCTTTATTGCTGATCAGAACTTTTATTTACAAGAACATAAAAAACACTTAGCAACAGTAGAGTCCATACAGCTCACATGGCAATTTGCTGATAGCATTCTTAATACAAATATATCAGTCTCTGCATACCTTGCTTGGAGTTGATGATTTTGATCCCAACGAAAACCCATCCAAGATCTTGCCTATGTATTTAACTTCTCTTTCAGACCCTACAAAATCACCATAGAGTTGGTCAATGCTTAAAACACGTTTGGCAAATGACATCGCCTCTTGGTATTGTTCTTTTTGCAGTATATGGAGCATACCTGTATTTCTTTCTTTACTGCCTTTCATCTAGTTATAGGTTATGGATTATGCAGCTACAAACTCTCCTAGCAGGGACTGATGTAAGATGAACAAAGCTAAGAGTGAAGTGGCAGTTTCCCTGCTGTGCATAGAGGACTCCACAAGAGCTGTTAGCTGTGTACAGCTAACATTAACAGATGCTCTAGAAATCACTGCACTATTTCATGCACTTAAAAGTTGCACTACAAGAGTGGTATCAAGACAAAAACTTCAAACAGTTTTACAAATAAAACATGTCTCTGCAAGGCCTGGATTGTACTTGGCAGGCATGGCTCACCATCATTTGCTCCCTTCAGAGGAGCTGAAGGCTGTATCTCAAAGCAGCACTTACTGCCCTCTGGAAAAAAAAAAGGTAATTTGGGGTTTAATGGGTTTAATCTACATTGTGAGGAGTGGAGAAATTATTTCCAGATTTGGGCACATCAATACAGAAGGAAGATTAGATGAAGTTTCAGATATCTGGGCTAGAGGATACCAGCCCACTGAAAATCAAGTATTTGGGTAACAGAGGCTACACTTGGGCCATTTTTTTCCCTAAACACAAATTACAGAAGATCCTCCAACAAAACTCCAGTTCTTACCTTTTTTGGACATATACTGCTTAGGTGCTGTCCAGCCATACAAGCCATCTCCAGGTTCCTCATCCTTCAGAACTGTATCATATTTTGACAGTGTTTCAGTTGCATAGATATCATCATCTTCCTCCTCTAAAGCTCCTACACCAAAAGCCTAAAATATATTTAAAATATAAATAATTCTAACTTACACATCAGAAAAATGTCTACGAGCACATCTATGCAGTTATAGTATGATACAGAGTGGGAGAAAATGTACCCCCAAAAGTGCTATCAACCAGTGAAAAAAATCCAGCAAATGAAGCTCACTGAACACAAAAGCTGTGGCAGGAAGGGACAGACAGTTTGGTCTGTACAGGATGAGAACAGAGCCTAATACTGCAACATTTGAAATCTGACTAGAGCAAGCTAAGCTCTCAAAAGGAAAAAAAATGTAAGTTAGCAATGAAAATAAACAAGGATAATTCCCACAAAACTAAACTGACAGTGTTTCTCCATACTACACCATGGAAGGAACTACAAACACCATGGAGGGAAGCAAAACTTCTCTAGCTGACAGATTCAACAAGTAAAATTAAAAAGATGCAAACGTACTGATTATCAGCTTTCTCTAATCAGAGAACACAGACATTTTCTCCACCCAGCACTTACAGTATCTCTAACAGCATCTACGAGTGAAGGAATTTAGGTCCAAGACTTTACCCACATCTTCAGAGTAAAACCATTAAAAAAATTCCCTTTTCTCAAACCACACTTCAGATTTCTTATAACCCTACCATGAATAGGTGCCTTCCACAGAAGAAAAGTAAAAAAATTATTGAGATTTTACTGTGTTGACGATGAAGTGCACCTAAAAATGTCCTTACCTGACCGGTTATGCCCAGTTTCCTTCCTTTACTATGTCTCAGATCACCAAGCAAATTGCTTGTGTCTTCAGAACTACTGGCAAAAAGATTGAGGTGTTCTCTTCCAGGTGCACCAAACAAAGCCTGTGAAGGGTCCAAACCCTTATAGCCAAGCCCATGGACATTGTCTTTCGGAGTGAGATCTACAGGCATCACATCTTTTGGTGCAAATGTCACATTCTCTGGCTGGTACTCATCTTCTTCACCCTTGTACAGAACACAAGACAGAAGCAAAAGTGACCCAAAGTTTTGCCTGTTGAGTTTTTACAACACTGAGTCACCATGGGCCCAGGCAAGTTTGCATTGCCTAAATTATACATGAAAATAAGCAAGTACTGCACCTGCCCAGGCAGTAAGAGAACACATCCAGTCACATTAAAACCTTTTCTTACAGTAAGCATAATATATGTGTGTTAATATGTTCAGCAAAAGTCAAAAATGCAAATTAAAATCCTGTTCAAAGACATCAAATGCTTCTAAAGGTGACAGCACACATTCTGACCCAAATCAATTGCCCATTTTTGCCTGTTCCATACCTCAGAGCCCTCAGACAGTCCAGGTGGCAAGGCACAGCCATACACTTTCACTGCAGGATCTGCAGGAGATACAACACCATCACATTAAATGACAGTTCTTCATTCAAGACGAAAAGAACAGGCCAAAGAGAAGGAGGCTTTTAAAGGAACCTTCCGATCAGTTTACAGATGCTCGCGCCCTGCTCACAAGCTCAGGAACCTTGCTGCCCTTACCAGGTTTCTGCCTGAGTGGTTTTCTCTTGATTCGAGGTCCAATTCCCTGTCCTTCCTTCCAGCCCATCTTTCGTAACAGTTCAACACCGACTGTTATTCTAAGAGTGAAAAGAAAAACGTTGCCTCAAATTGCGTCTTTAGTGGCGAGAAACAATATACACATACACCACTGCAAACAACACTTTCATATTCAAAATCCAGTCTGAATGTATCAACATTTGCATATATTCCACATCCGAGTCTGTGAATGTCTGAACAAAGGAAACAAAGATCCAGACGAGGAGCATTTAGAAAGTTGCACACTGCAGATCTTCCGGTCTCTTTCAAGGAGTTGTCTAACCAATACAACAATCATAAGTTAAAGGAATTGTTTGGTGTGATTTTAATTAAATTTACTTACTTTGACGGTCCTATTAAATCATCAAATGCTGTGGTTCCTGGAATGCTAGCAACTACCCCTGCAATCTGCCTAGCTTTCTCTTGCACTCTGTCTTTAGTTTTGGAGGCAAAATCATCTGTGGTTGTGATATCTTTTGGTGCTATCCCAAACTCACTAAGGTCCTGGAAAACAGACAAAAATGAACAATTCACATTAAAACCATGTTTCCCACGAAGCTTACTCGTGATGATGGCAAAGGAAAGAAATTGGAATATGCCCCCCATATTGGCTAACTTTGTTCAGCCATTTATGTGGCTGCTTTTACAAAAACTTGAAGTGCTATACTTTAAATAACTCCAGAAGTATTTGCATTTTCTGACAGAGGAAGCAATAGGATTAAGTTCTGAACATTTTGGGTTTTTTTAAACATTGTGACTACAGAAGTTTCTTAAGTGAATGCATGGAACATCCTATAAGACCCAGCACTCTAACACTCTATAGAAGTAATTTTCAAGTTATTTACTTCCATGTTTACTGTTTAAGTTCTTTTTAAGATTTAATCATTTGAAAACCCTGAAAGTACTTCCAAAATATTTGCATTCCTTTTTAAATTTACCTCTTCATCCATGAAGTCTTCTGGTCCAAGAATGGTTCTGTCTGCTCTCTTCTGCCGCGATGACACAAAAGCTGAAGGAGTCCATCCTTTAAAGAAAGCAAATATCTAAGTAAGGTGCTGTAAACTCCAATATATTAATTTCTGAAAACTAAAACCAGTTCAAATATTGTTACCTTACATTTATAAAACTGCAGTCCAGACACTCAAGAAAACTTCAACAATACCATTTCAACTATTTACAGTGTAATGAATAGGAGGGGAAAAGAGTTTACTGACAGCTGTTTTCACTACATTTAGATTACGATAACCGATTAATTCTTCCTAGAAGATAGAAAAATATCTAACCTTCCTTTGTACCAACAGTGTTAAAGTAACCAGCAGAGAAGCCACCAGTAAACGCTCCATGGAAACGCTGATATCGTCCTTTTGCATCCTTAACAGTCTGCTCCTGAAGAGGAACTGGCTTTTTAATGCGTTCACCTGTAGTTGAAGAAGCCAGAAACTAGGTCACAACCCTGCTTAAAGAATGGACTCTGCTCTTGCTCCAGACACAAATCTTCCTTGCAGTTAACAACTGGATCAAATTGCACCCACCTGGAAGTGGAAAGCACAGAATCAAAGCATCGGTCAGGTTGGAAAAGATCTTTGAGATTATCAAGTCACCCAACATTATCCAATCAACTAAACCATGGCACCAAGCACCACATCCAGGTTCTTATTAAACACTTCCAGTGATGGTGACTCCACCGCCTCCCCACTCAACATCTTTCTTAAAATTGAGGGGCCCAGAACTGGACACAGTACTCAAAGTGTGACCTAACCAGTGCTGAGTACAGAGGCAGAAGGACTTCCCTGGTCTTGCTGGCAACACTACTCCTGACACAGGCCAGGATACCATTGGCCTTCTTGGCCACCTGGGCACACTTCTGGCTCATGTTCAGCTACTGTCAACCAGTGTCCCCAGGTCTCTTTTTGCCTGGTTGCTCTCCAGACACTCTGTCCCCAACCTGTAGCACTGTGTGGCGCTGCTGTGGCCATAGTGTAGAACCTGGGACATAGACTTTCTCATCCCCTTGGAACCTGCCCATCTATCCAGCCTGGCAAAGTCCCCCTACCCTCCAACAGATTGACACTCGCTCCTAACTTGGTGTCATCTGCAAAAGTACTGATGAAGTATTCAATCCCTTCATCCAGATCACCAGTGAAGCTATTAAACAGGACCATGCCCAGCACTGATCCCTGGGGCACTCCACTAGTGACTGGCTGCCATTCACCACCACCATTCTCTGAGCCCGGCCAGTCAGCCAGTTCTTAAGCCAGCACAGTGCCCCTCTCCAAGCTGCAGCCTGCAGCTTGGACAGTTGTTTACTATGGTAGACAGTGTCAAAGGCTGTGCTGAAGTCCAGGTAGACTGGATCCACAGCCTGCTCCACATCCAGCAGGTGGGTCACCTGGTCATAAAAGGAGAGCGGGTTGGTCAGGCAGCACCAGCAATTTACATTTATTCCACCCTAAATACTTGCATACACTACTGATGCACACTGCTGAAATAAAAGCATTAGATGTTCAAATAGACACCCTAAACTCTAACAAGTTCCAAGTACATTCTCTTGCCTGTGAAAGTACACCTTCGGTTGCTAAGTATGTAACATGTCTGATAGGGTTTAAGCAACTTTCTTGAAAACTTACACCACGTCATAAGTGTCCAAAACTGAAAAAAACCACAAAAATTATAATTTTTGACATAGACTTTTGCACCTTTTTAACAGTATTTTTATTAATCAAGTGGCACTGACTGAGGATTCACGAGTGTTCAGAAGTCCTCGGTGGTGTGGAGTCTGTCTCACGAATATAAAGTGCAAGTCTCTCATTTTATTGTAGCTGCCCACGCTTGAGTTGTTGTATTTTAACTTTCTTCCTTTTTTTAAGGTTCGGGGGAAGAATATAAAGACAGGGCCCCAGCTGTAAGGAGAGGAGTGTCGGCAGATACGAAGGCTGCGGTACCCCGGGCCCATACCAGGCTGGAACCGGCCGCGGGAGCCCTGCCCTCCGTCCACAGACCACTTTACTCCGTGGCCTCTCGCGCAGGGCCGCCGCCAGCACCCCTCTCGCAAGGCCGGCACGGCTGGCTGCCAAGGCAAGCCCTACGCTCCACAGCGACAGTAGAAGGCGGAAGCAGGTCTGCGCTAGGCGCACCTGCCACAACCTTCCTGCAGTGAAGGCCGTCAGGAGGCAGACATCAACCCCAGACCGCACCGAACAGGTCCTCCGGAACATCCCGGCCCCGGCGCCTCACACCGGGCTCCCTCCCAGCCCATACCCACCGCAACGCCGGACGGAGGTGCTGAGGAGGTGCAGGTGCGCTCTCCAGGAGTCCCTTACCTTCCTGCAGGGGCTGCAGCGCGGTCCCATAGCTCACCAGATCCTCCTCCTCACTATCACTGGACTCCGCTGCCGCCATCTTGCTGCTACGGTGGCTCACGCCGGACAAAGCTGCCTCACGGTAGGGAGGTGGAGCGCCCCCTACTGCAGAGGGGGACTCGGCGGCCCAAGCGTGGCGCGGCAGCGCGGGGACCGCGGCCCGCAAGGGGCGGCGGGGCTGCCCCGGCCCCGGGGGCCTTCGGTGATACCGGCCTCCGTTCCAAGGGGCACAACCTCCAGCGTGTTCAGTGACCCAAGCCAACCGTTTCGGCCTGGAGAGCTCTCTGAGGGCACGTGGGAAGCAGCGTCGTGCGCCGCTCCAGGTCAGCGGCCGGAAGTCGGGGTCAGTGCTTTGGCAACGAAAGCAGGCGGAGCCGCCGAGCGCCTATCTCGGGGCAGCAGTGTGCCACATCAGGCCCACCTGCAAAACACCGCGGGGCCGATGGCTAGGGCAGCAGGATTTCTGTGAAACAGTTTACCTAGAGGTGCAAAACAGACTCTATCCTGAAGCCGTCTGACCAGGGCAGGTGTGGACTTAGCGCCCTTGGAGGCTTCAGTAGGCCCGCGGTGAGCTTGGCTCGCTGTTCGACCAGAACGTGCAGAGCAATGGGTGCAGAAGTTCTTGAATTCAGACCTCTCCTGAAGAACTTTATCCCTCTCTATGCTGTCGAGTGTCTCTGCTCCTCCTGGGGGAGTCTTGTCACGAGCGAAACCTTTACTGAGTATTTCAGACACAGACCACACAAGCACCCATGAATGTTCACCAGTAGTAAGACCCATGTGTGGAAAATTTGGCTTTCAGTTTTGTCCCTTCCCACAGTGTCAGCCATGAGAAACTATGCTGACTTTGATTCATGTGATTCTCTCGTGCTTAACATTTTGCATTCCGATTCTTTACAAGCATAATAATTACAAAGAAACAAGACCCAAAACACTACAAACCCAAACAAAAAACCCCACTTAATTTGGTGTGAAGATAGATCCCATCAATCTACAAGTTGTGTAAGCAAGTAGCACCGGTTCCTTTAAACGCTCAAAAATCAATCACTGCAGTCAGCAGCTAGATGTCTGCCCTGGAATCCACTATCTGTATGTTTGCACACACAGAACCGGCTTCTTTCAGAGTGAAACTCCACGAGTTTCACATGGTTTTGGGTTTCCATAGGAAACATTTATACAGTTTCATGCAAATAGGAAGTACTGTTTAATTTATGTCTCCAATTCACTTTAAAACAATATAGTAGAAACCACAGACGTATCTATGTGCATAATCTTTTCTCATCATTACTAATTAGTAAGCAGTTAGCTAGAAGGTGGAGTGGCAAAATGAATTGTTAGCACAGTTGCTGTTCCTTTGTTTAGGAAATAATTGTTCTTGAATAGGCAACCCTGTAAGACTTTGATTTAACACACCGGTTTAAACATACCTCTTTTTTTGCACAATGGTAACAGAGAGTCTTCACTGTTATGTTCAAAGAGTTGAGGTAATAAAATATCAAAGTAGTTTTCCCTTTAAGGCTTTTATCAGATTAGAATTACTTCTGCAACTCAGGGGTACCTCCTGCTCCATTTCCATTTTAGAGTGGTTAACCCAGGTGACAAGTGCTATTTGTAGCTGGTAGACAAGGCAGCAGTCTCAGTGGGTTTGGATAATTGTAATGAAACGACAATATTAGTAGATCTAGATAACTTACATGTAAATTATATGTTGCTACCATTTGCCTGGTGAAAAAAACAAGTTCAAATACTGGTAAGTAGACATAAAAGTGAAACTGATCCCTTCAGTCACAGATGGACTTCAGGCCTTACTTTTCCAATCCCTTTCCAACATCTCTTTTTTAATTAGTTCATCGAGAAGGTTGACCCTAGATGTGTCTTCCTACATCTTCTGCCACATTCTATAAGCCTGATAAACCTTCTAGAACAGATAACTTCTGATTGATTAGCTTTAAGTTCTGTGAGTCACTGGAACTTCAGACTAAAGTCATCATAAATGACAAAAGAAGGAGACAATTTTAATTAATTTTCAGGGGTATTAAAAACATTTTAAAGCAAAAAGGAAAACATAAGTACAGGAAATATATTTTTTTAAAAACAGTATTAAATACCTATTTTTTGTATTTTTCAAACCACAGCACAAGGACAAACAGCTTGGACTTCACCTCTGCCTTGTCTTGCTTTCAGTGAGAATATTCCTCCAGATGTTCTTCCCACCAACACTTGGCCACCAAATCAGCTGATGGAACAGCTTGGTGATATACAGCCCCTGCGGCATTGTTTTAGCCTCCCTCAAGTGCTAATGTTCACTTTAAAAACAAACAACAAAAAAGAGATAAGGAATATTGTCCTTAAGTACACTGCGAATCTCAGCCAAGGGCAAGGTATTAGCTGGGGAAAGCAGTGATGGTTTTGCT
Source organism: Semnornis frantzii (assembly GCA_013399775.1). Taxonomy (NCBI): domain Eukaryota; kingdom Metazoa; phylum Chordata; class Aves; order Piciformes; family Ramphastidae; genus Semnornis; species Semnornis frantzii. The sequence goes on from VWYK01013241.1 coordinate 570,067, forward strand.
CATGTTTGACCTTGCATTCTCAATTCCCATTGAAACTGCAGTGTCTGGTTTCCAGGACGAACTCACAGTGGAACACCCATGTCAGCATACCAGCAGACAAGGGCACTTGGCAGTGAAGATGAAGCTGCAGTTGAGACGTGCCCCATGCTATGTTGCCTGTAGCCAATCCTATCATGGCCATCCAAAGCCCTTACACTGCTTGTGTACACTATTTTGTTGTGACTCAGTAAATACCTTGATAAGGAAACACACTGGGACTTGCTTGCAGCTCCTGTCTGGTCACTTCTCAACTCATCTGTCACAAAAGGCAGAAGTTCTTTTCTTTATGAGGATGTCTTCCCATTCTTTACTCTTCAACTTCTAATTTAGCAATCTCCTGTATCTTGCAAACTTAGAACAGCCTCAAAGACTCATACCAGTGTTGCTACTGAGGTTTTGCCCTGTTTTTACCATTCTCAGTCTCTTTTCCCCCCTAAAAAACACGTATTTGGAAAGAGTTGAGAGTGGGAAAAAATCCATTCAGTTCATTAAGAGCTGCAATCTCCAGAAATGAAAGATGACACCGACTCAACTAACTGGCTGCCTTTGCATTCATGGATCGTAGAGCTACAGGCGGTCAGGGTTACTGACAAAGCCTTTCTGTCTTTCTGCTCAGAGGTTTAATGTTCAAAGCCACTGACTTTGTCAACTTTTCTCAGATTCAGAATTCAAGAATCTACTTTGAAAGAGGCAGGAGTTGTTGCACCCTTCTCTCTTCATCCAGTGTCACTCTAATATGCTTTTGCTGGTAAACCCTTGTGTCTCTCTGTGACAAAAACTGTCTTTGAGGCACCTTTGACCATCCTGTAGCTTTGAGGGGTGTAAAATCACTCTAAGGAAACATTTAGCACCTGTCCTTACTTACTAAGTCAAAGCAGATTCCTCCCTTCACTGTGTAACAGCTTAGCAACACACATGCCAGCAGGAGACACGTTTCCTAAACTGAGACCATTCTCTTGTGGCCACAGAGAAGACTAAACTCAGAATTCCAGAGTCAGGTATGTTTTCAGGATGGGGAAGGGGGAGAAGGACAGAAATGAATGAGCAGGCAGAGTGACACTAACAGAACAGAAAAGTGGCACACAATGTGCACATGTACATATTTATCACATCCTCTGTCTGTGGCAAGGATGTTCAATTTTTTGTCCCTCTTACCTTTACTACTGTGAGATGAAACCAAGCTCTGCCATTCTGTATCTATTCTCTTGGTGGTGGTCACTGCCCAGACCACATGGCTGGCTTATCTGTGAAATGCACAAAGCCAGACAGCAGAGTCCTGTAAACAGAGAGAGATTTGATGCGGAGACAAGACTGCTTTCAGTTTCAGTGCTTCAGGCACGACATGGTGATGTTTGGATGCAAAGCCTAAAGCATTTGACGCATTTCCAGAGATAATGCCATGTCCAGTGCACCAAGTCACCCGGTGCACTCTCTTCTCATATTATCGATAAATAATCAACCAAACATCTGCACCTCCACAGCCCTTTTTCTGAGTGCATGGATTTCAGATTCCTAGCCTGTTATTACTCAATCTTGGCAATGCAGCAAACCAAACCAGATTAGTGCAATTGTGAGAAATTGAGAAAGTCTGTGGTACAAATCCACCATTATTTAGGAATTCTTGCAGCAATCAGAAAGGTACTGGAGACAAGATGTTTAACCATCAGGTGAGAAGAGCAGGGATATGTTTTTTTGAGGATAAATTATCTTTTGGAATGTTCTAAGCTGTAATTTACATTCCAGGGTCAGGGAGCACTCCTACCCAGTCATTCCCCAGCTCAGCCCTTGGTAATGCGTCCATATGCTCTATGTGTGCCGTTTGCAGAACAGGACACTCACCCCGTATGGCCGAAGGTGACAGTGACTTACAGAGGAACTCACCATCAGTCCTAATGCAGTCCTTAACAAGATCACTTTATCCAGGTGAGGGGGAGGCACAGTCTCATCTGGCAGTTGTGAGTGAACAATGTACCCAGGACACTAAAGATGAAGGAGGAAGTCTGTTGGAGTTGTCTTGGCCACAACTGAATTTGCTCTAGGAATAAGTGTGTAGCACTGCTGACTTTGGTTCGGAGAATCCACCGGCAACAAAGGATGGCATGGTAGAAATTCCTACCGGGTTCAGCATTCCGAAGGGCTTTCTCCTTTCATAAAGAAACGTTGTCTCTGCAGATTTTTTCCTGACAACTGTACCTCTAAGGATGAAAATAGAGGCAACAAGGGAGAAGGAGAAAGCCCAAGCTCGGCAAGCATCAGTGTAAGCATCGTGCTGTATTGCAGCTTTAACCACAAGATGCTCACGTACCTCTGCAGGCCGAGCCTGGCTAGCAAGAGGAGCCAGCGTTGGCAGTTTCTTGACACTGGCGCCCACTGGAAGCGTATGTGACACCGACAACGGGGACAATTTCGAAGGCGTTTTCGGTTTGAACGCTGCAGGTTTTGCCGTGTCCAGCCCTGCCTTTCGCCCACACGCTGCTGCCCCCTAACCAGGCGCCAGAGCCGGAGCCTCTCCGATTCCCAGGGTTCTAGGATCCCTTCTGGGATCCTGCCCTGTCCCGTGTGGTGAGGCCGCGGGCCGGGGCAGAGGCAATGCCCACAAGCACCCCAAAACCCCAGCCTTGGGGTCCAACGTCTCAGTACGGGCTCCAGCAACAGGCCCGGGTGCATGCTCGCCGCTACCAGGGGCACTCCCCGGTTTGGGGAGCACCACCAACAGGAAGGTGCCTGCGCTGCGGGACAGCCACCCGCGGTAACCTCACCTCCCCGAGGCAGGCCCCGGGGAAAGGTGGAGGGAGCCCCACACCGCCAGCGGCGGCAGCCCCGGGCAGACACCCTATGGGGCCGTGGCCGGGAAGCAGCAGGAGGCGAGCGGCCCCTCTGGGGTTGCCAGCCAGTCCCAGCCACGCTCCAGCGGAGTGCGGGGCGTAGAGCACAGCCGGAGCGCTGGGCTCCGCTTCCTGCCGGTCATAGCCACTGCCTGTCTTCGAGTACACAGGGGCACCCACCCACATCCCTGCCCGGCCGCGGTGCTGCCACAGGAAACGGCTCGGAGGTCACCGCCAAGACCTCGCCGGGGCCACCCGCGGGGCAAGAGAAGGGCAGCGGCGTAGGGCGGGGCAGCTCCTCCCCGCCACCACCGGAGGCGGGGCCGGGCGGCGCCGTGGGGCAGCGCTGGCACTTCCCGCAGGGTCGCGGCTCCCCGCAGCAGCTCTTGTCTGGCTCGCCCGGAGATGACGGACCCCCTCCCGCCCCGCGCCTGCAGGGCGGCCGAGCCGGCGGAGGACGGCTATTTTCGGAAGGTGAGAGTCGCGGCGCCTGGCTCGGGGGCCGTGGGCTCTCGTGGTGCCCGGGCAGCCCTCCCTGAGGGTACTTCGTGTTTGGCAGGCCCCGGTCTGCCGGTGTGGGCTGCGTCCTCGGGAGCGTCGTGAGCTCTGCCCCTTAACCACCCGCGGTGGTGGGAGCCGCCTCAGGGTACGGGAGGGGAGGCGACTTGGGAACTTGGCGCTGGCAGGGCGGTGCGCGGAGCCGGCCCGGGGGTACGCGTTAGGCTGACGGCGGCACGGGCGGGGCACTCCGCGGGGTCCCAGACGGCCACAGCCTCACCGCAGCCGATGCGACTCTCCGCTGTCCCCGGGCCGGACGTCGTCGCGCACGTGAGGGGTACTCGCACCTCACCAGACCCAACGCAGCCTCACCTCGGTTTTCCCTGAGCTCCTTCCTGCTCGCTCCTCCCCGCGCTCTCTAGCAATGGGCTCCTGTGCCTTGTGTTGGCTGGGGTGAGGCAGTGCAGCTAACAGACTCGTTAGGAAGTTTTTAATGAACATCTACCCTAATTACTTTTCAGACTGAGTGGGCGGGTTATGCCATAACCTGCACCCGAGTTCTTTCAGCACAACAGCAATTCTAGTTAAGTATCGCCTGTAAAGCAGCCCTGGGGCTGCTGGGAACTTTTCCTGCGGGGACCGGGCAGCGAGCGCCATTCCCGGGGAGCTTCCACTCTGGCTCCCCGCGATGAGTTTTAAGTTCTCAGCGCCTGTAACTGACGGGCTTCAAATAAGAGTGTAGATAACACGAGGTTTGCGGTGTAGATTCTGGACCCGAGACTACAAATTGTAGCTTCAGCCCCAACGCTGTCCTTCGGCAGAGGGACTGTTGGCAGCTGAAAAGGGCAAAGATTTTACCTGTGTCAGCCGTGTGGAGAGGAATGCCTGCTGCTGTACACATGAACACAGGCTGAAACAAAACTTCTACCAAAGCCTATCTGGTTCCTTCACCTGAGTAATCCTACTGTACTCTGCTGAATAATCCTTTTTTCGTAGTCCTGAGCAGGAAATCATGATGTGTGGCAATGTTGTAATTTAGAGTTTTCACAACAGTTTTCTGTAGTATGGGATGCTTGTAATCTGTCCTGATGCATCCTAGTAAAAAAGTTGACTTTTAATGAACTTGTTAAGTTAGATGAAGCAACTTTTTGACGTGTTTGATGTTAATGCTGAGACTAACTGAAGTTGAATAGCCAAGTTGTGCTCATGAGTCACAAGAGGAGCATGTACCATCTCCATTCAGTCTTGCTGAAGGGCTGAGCTTATTTTCAATGAACTTGCCATGTGTTAGGGATAAGTTCACCGAAACAGCACTGGATCACCCTATATCCTGTAAAGGAATAGTTGCTTTTTTTTTCCCTCATACATGAAAATACCGCACAAATCAATTTTACACCTAATCATGAGCATCTTTCCCACGTTTGAATTACTTATGTCTTAAAGCAGTAGAAAAAGGATATGAATCTGATATTAGATAGATCTGGGCGAGCTGGTGCTTCGGTGGAACCTTCTTCCCTCTGTCCACCCACATCTTAGGTTTGTGGAATTGTTGGGGTTGGAGGGGACCTCAAGGATCATCCAGTCCCAACCCCTCTACCATTGACAGGGACACTTTCCCCTAGATCAGGTTGCCCAGAGCTACATCCAGCTTGGCCTTAGAAACATCCAGAGATGGGGCTTCCATCACCTCCCTGGGCAACCTGTTCCAGTGTCTCACCACCCTCATGCTGAAGAACTTCTTCCTAACATTTCCTGTCAATCTGCCCTCCTGTAGCTTGGATCCATTCCTCCTGGTCCTGTCACTGTCTAACTGCCTAAAAAGTCCCTCACCAGCTTTCTTGTAGGGCCCCTTCAGATATGGGAAGATATTCATCCAGCTTGCTTTTTTAAAGACACTGGTCTTTATTAAAGTTGTAAACTTCAGGCTAGATGCCCAAAGCCTTCTGTCCCTCTGAGGTAAATGTAAGTGGGAAACCAGTATTCTTGTCTTATACATTATATTATTAGAGCACTATAGACTGGTGCCGTGGTCTTAAGGACCAGAGCTTTCATTCTGACTTAGTTCTAGGAGAAGGGAAAAAAAAGAAACAAATGACACAAGCCCAAACCCCCAAACAATCCCACTCTTGGAATCTTGAACAGATAGAAGCTGTGAACCCAAGGAGGTACTCTGCATAGTATCTTTAGGCCTGCCATGCTCACCCATATGGCAGCCTGGGTGATGTCACCTAACTGAAACCAGTGATGTCACCATTGACATCACCAGCGCCCATGGGGCTTGCCGCCCCGCCTCCCTTGGTATCACTTTCCCCTCCCTTTTTAAATCACACTCCTTGGTTTCCTGAAAGGATTTGAAGGTGGCTACCAGCTGTGTGGGTGCAGATCACATGGGTTTCCACAGCTGGTCCTCCTGGGTTGAGACCAGGAGATGTTTCCTTAATTGACTGTTTTATCCCAGGCGCGGCAGGGTGAGGGGAAGATGCTTGCGCTGTGTTGGTCCTGCCCTCCGGGAGGGCTCCCAAGCACTATTTGCAGGGCAAGGTTGCCTTCTGTACTCTGGAAGAACATGGTGCACAATGGAAAAATGAGAAAAACAGAGCAGCTGATACCATACCCCTTTGTTTCAGGCTCTGGGTGTTCTGACAGATGGATTGCTGTGGGAAGCCTGCTCAAGGCAAGCAGTGTGCCCTTGTGCATCACTGAGGCCTTAAATGGCAGTGTACCAGAAAACAACCCTCAGTATCCCCAAGATGCAAATGTAAACCAACTTATTTACTTAATTCTCATTTAGTACTTTGTTTTCCCCATAGGGAGGAGGCCCTGTAAAACTGTGACTGGTTCTGCATAAAGGGCTGTGAGCAGAAATGGCGAAACAAATACCCAGTCCTGTTTCCTGCTTTGCCTGGTGTTGCCACACTAGAAAGTTAGGCTTGCCATGATGCTGCCAGCTGAGTCTAACACAGTGACTGGCAGCTGCTGTGGTCTGCTTGCACCCTTCTTCAGACTCTCTCTCCATTCAATTCCAGCAGTGTCAGAATTGCTCTGTAGGGACCTTTTCTTGTTTCCCCTGCCCCATCTCTGTCCATTATCTCTCCTTTTTTCCCCATGGTAAAGGCCTGTCATATTTATGTAAGTAAAATTAAACCTGTAAGATGCTTTGAGCTGGCTTGGATGTTGTATTCTGGTTTGTTTGTTTTTTTTTAACATCTGCTTTTAAGAAAACTAGCTTTGTAGCCCCACAGCATATGTGCAGCTCAGTGTTGCCCCTATTCCCTTCCCCTTATCTCTCCCTTCCAAAACAGCTCTCTTTAACCATTTGATTAGCTGCAACTAAACTTGCGAGAAGGATTTAATTTTAAAAACAAAATTAACAAAAAAGCCCCATATCCTGGAGAGGGTTTTGCAGGGTGGAAGGAGCCCTTTATTTTACAGCAAGAAGATGGAGCTTTTGTCTAGAAGTGTTTACTTTCTGTGAAGACAGGACATCGGGAAACTGGTTCTGCTACTGCTTGTTTATCTCGGCCATCACGTGTGGATGGCTTACCTCAGAGCACACAGTGGTGCATTGCCAGGGCAAACTGTACCTGTGCTCCTGAGTCCTGAGAGTGTGCTTGGACCATCCACCCCATGCCTCCACCTCCTCTGTGCAGAGTTCCACATTTTTCTGCTGTTCAGGCAGTAGCCTGTGAATCAGCCGTGCCTGTCCCACACATCCATCTCACCAAATTTTGCCCATAGTCTTTCTTCCCCGTGAAGGAATCTGTGGTCAGAAGACAAAACTAATGACAAAAGCAAACCCCGATCTGTTGTAAAAGTGGAGCAAGGCATTTAGACAGGAAGGGTTTTTCATCAGTCAGTGAAACAGACCTGTCCCTGGGTGCTGCTTTGCTCAGTGCTTCTCTGCCTGCTGGGGAGGTTAGTCTTTAAGCTTGCAAGGGCCCTGTGGACTGCCTGGTTTCTTACACCTCTTCCTGGTTTTGTAGATAACTGTTTAGTTCTTGTGGAAGAAAAAACTCTTTTCCAGACTGTTATTCCCCATGCCCCACTAAAGTAGGAAGTTTTCAGAAAGTGTATATCCTCAAAACGCAACAATGCACAGAGGTGCAGGTGTTTATGAAGTGACACTCACCCAGTCACAGGATCCACATTCCCTGGTCAGTCAGGACACTGCGGTAAATGACAAGAAAATGTCATAGTTCATTTTCCAAGCTTACCCCTTCTGCAGCTGTCTCAGTCTCTGCTGGGATAGCCCTAAGCATACCCTCTTTGGTTGTTTAGGGTCCCAGTCCGTGGTGCTGTGTAAAGGCACAGCAAGCTTAGCAAGCCTTTGGATTCTGATACTGTCTTCTCCTTCAAAGCCTTGTTCCGTCTGTACGGCTGGATACTTACCATACAGACCAAGCTGATGATTCAGAAACAGAGTACTTTAGTCCTCCCTGCCAGGGGAAAAGGCTAAAACCAGAAAACAGGCAGTTCTATACATGCGCCACCAGGCTGAAAATGATGATAGGTATGGTAACCAGCTCATGATTCAGTGCTTCCCTATTTGACTCTCCCCTCCTTAGCTTTTGGGGTTTCCTCTGCAGGGCTTCCCTCCAGCTGTGGTTCATGTATCAGTTCACCAACCTCCTACACTGGGCTTTAGTCTCAGTCATTAGCAGCCAGGCAACCATCTCCATTAGCACTGACACAGGAATATTCATTTGGCCGTTTCTGTCCTGTCAGACAAGTGGAAAGAGAACAAACAATACCGCAGTGATTCACGTCATATCCACTCACTGCACACTAATTCATAAAACCTAAACCTGAAAGCAGGCCTTCGTGTGAATCTAGGAATCACCTGAAACTTGGGTGGTCAAGAGACAGATGTCACTGGTGAAATACTAATTTTCATTTTGCTTAGTGAGCAGGATGACAAGATGGAGTATTACATAGAAAAGATGTGCTTGGAATTTAATGCCATAATCAGTTAGAAAACTTTATATTATTTGGGGCCAGGCACTTAGAACTGAAGAACACTTGTTCACAACAGTAGACCAGATCTTCCTCCCTACCCCCCCCACTTTTTTTGAAAGACTTTTAGCACAGAACTAACACTGACAAAGAGAAACTTCAGTTCTAGTAGTGGAGGAAGGTGAAGGAATAAACACCATAGTTCAGCAGGATTTAGGATCAGCTGTAGAAGCACTGCTGTGACTCCTGCTGTTTGCTGCATCTGCAGAAGTGAGGTAGGTGACACGGTTAACCCCCTGAAGGTGCACAGCTGGGCTTGCCAAGCAGCACAGGTTGCACTGGCTGCAGAGAAATGCTTTATTTTAAGTAAGAAGGCACACCCAGTTTCAACTCTGTGTCACCTCCAGACACTGGCTCATCTTAAAAGTTCAAACCACTACTTCCTAAGCCATACTTAGGTTAATTTCAAATGCTTACTGCCATTACTCATTGTTGTGTCCATCACAACTAGATTTCTGGTACTAAAAAGTACTTTTGTCTTGAAGGAAGAACTTCCTGACATCCAAATGAAATACAGCTGCTTCTGTATCTGGGACCCATACTTTGGACAGCTCTCTTCCCTCTGTGGCAAGTAATTGCTCAAGGCCCAGAGCCTAGACTTGGAAACCCACAAAGATGCTGCTTGTACCTCTCAGACCGCAGCATTTTAAGGTTCCTTCAGACAAGAGGCAAGATCTGATGCCTTGTGCAGAAACAAGATCTGCCCATCCAGAGTCAGCCTGCAGTACCTGCCTGCAGGCTTGCCTAGCTACCCTCTCTGTCCCCTTGTACTCTGTAGAGTAAATCTCTCCAGAATGCCAGGTGAGTCCAGAGGTGCTTCCCAGCTCTGTCTGAGCTCCTGCAGTTGGGCTGGCTGTGCCTGCTCTGACAGTGACACACCGAGAGACCACAGGCATTCACAAGGCAGCTGTTTGCCAGGTGTGTGTGGTATAATGTTTATAAACTTAAAAATAAGCCTGGGTGGGATATCCTGCCACCTGAGCTTAGGCATCAGCTCAACAGCAGATGAGCAGCAATGGCATGTAATCTGCCAGCAGGCCCCATCAGTCAGAGGGCTGCTGTCAGGCACGCAGCCCTGCACAGCCCAGCCTTCCTCAGGGGCTGCCAGTTTATTTGTCCAGAATCAGTGCCTCTTTCTTTAAAGGTGTAACCTGGCTAGATACATAAAGAACATATGGCAAAAATCCATAGTTTTTGATTGGATATATGGAAGACTTGCCAGCTTCCTGATGCTGCAGCTCAGTAATGCTGTCCAGCCAAGCATGAAGAAATAGACTAATTAGGTAACTGAACTTCAGAGTTTAAAAAGCTTTTGTTAGTTCAGGAGCTAAGGATAATAATACTTAAGCACTTAAAACACTTTAACGCAGCAGAGCTGTGCTCTCAGGGGAAAAAGGCTCTAAAACTGATAGTTGAGTTTGCTACTCAAAGTGTCTTCACAGTAGTGCTACTCACTTGTCTTTCTTCTGCCCCCTCTTCCCCAGTGCATGCAACCAAAGCTTAAACCATGTTCCACTCCTGTCGTTTTTGCATCTGCCTTTGAAAACTCACTCTCTTGTTGCTATATAGTAAACTTTACCAATCGTGTTATCATCCAGGATAAAATCCAGTTCTCTCTCCAAGCTGTCTAGGCTGGGCAAACAAATAAACAGTAATTAAATTAAGCATCTGGCATCCTGTTGACAAGAGCTGCAGCAGTAGGTGTGGAAACCACTGGGAAGCTTGGCTGCCAGATATTGTAATAAACTGAATGCTGGCATTCTTGGGGTTGTCCAAATGTGAACCAAGTACAAATGCTGCCTGGCAAAGGCATCTTCTGCATGGAGCAAAACAGAATGGACTTTCTTGGATCTGTCTGGCGATTGACCAGAAGTTGTGCTCCACACAAGGGGCAATCTTCCCCAGATTGTGTCTTTCCCAGTGGATTTTTTTTTTTCCAGGTAATGTTTATTTTTCACTGTCTTCCATGCAGACTTCTACCCATCAGTTTTCTGGCAGCCTGATGACAGTAGAGTTTAAGCCTGCAAATGAACACAAATGAGCTGAGTGGTCCCATCCCCTGTGCAGGAGATGTAAAAGCAGTATTTCCCCAAAGCTTAACTATGCCCTACAGGCCTTGAGGAGTAAATGGGAGGGATGTGCTTGCAGCAGGTGAGCCTGTCCTAAAAACAAGACTCTATCCTCAGGAAGCCTTTCATCAAGCAGACAGCAGTGCAGCACTGCCAGGCACACTGGAGGTGATAAGAATACCTCTGTCAGTGCCTTGTCCTCTGGGGCCCCAGAGCTGGATCTGCATTAAAGCTTCATAAAGAGATCGTGTCTGGTCCTGACATGCAGGGGAACATCTCTTCCATTTTTTTCTGTCCACAGAGTTTAAGATCGTTGGAGTTTTGTGCTTTCTTCAATGAGAGCTTATTTGATTTCTGGAGTGGAGCTTGCTCAAAGGTCCATGAAAATAAACCACCACCACCTACACTGAGCTTCATGGGCCTGGGGATCAAGCAGCTGATCTTCCTGAAAATTTTCCCAGAAGCAGGGCTGTAAAGAAGTATTTGAATGATGTGACAACACTTGTTTGGCACATGGAAAGGGCAGGGAGTTTTGGCAGCAAGCTGCAGCGTTACAGAGAAAATGAAGACAATGACATGTTTAGTAAGGATGCTTGGGTTTAGTGGTTGAGAAAGAAGTTGCAAGAAAGTATTGCAGACCTGTACAGGGATACAGAAATGAAAGGTCCAAGACGAGAATCAAATATTTAAACCAAATACAGAAAGCAAGAGGAAATGATTGACAAGGTTCAGGTGAAAAATGGCATAGTGTGGAAGGAGAGGAGACTTTGAGCTCCAATAGTAAATGTTGTACAATGCAAAGTGAAGAAAAACAGTGGCAGGCCATCAAAGGAAACAGGCCAAGAACAGAAAGGAACTTGTGGATTCAAAGCCATGTTGTACTTTTAAGTGTGCCTCACTTACCCCTCTATGCATAAATGTCTATCCTGGAGCATGAAGTGTTTGGTAGCATGTGGTAGGTTGAAATTACCCCAAAATAAATCACCAGACTAGCTCAGAAGTTTGGAAGCAAAATGAAGCTCCGTTTACAAAAGCCAGCTAAAAGTCTGAAAGTACAAAATACAATAAAAATGTACAAAATATATTTACAGTTCAGAAACAACACAAGGACCCCCTTCAATTGTTCCCTGCCCCTCTGGACAAGCCCAGAGGGGGCTACCATCAGCCTCCTTCTTCCCCTCCTTCCCTTCCCAGTACCTCAGAGATACATTATGCCAGCAGAAGGTCAGGAAAGAGATAAGGGGATAATGCTAAGCATAATCACAGAGAGCAGCAGTGAAAAGGAGAAGACACTGGACTAGTTTATGCAGCAAACTTTATCCTAATCTCATGTGAATGGAACGATACAAATGTGTCATTTTTGTTTTGTATCAAATCCCTTATTTTATTTACCTTTTACTATTTTCTACTCAACATCTCTGAAATGTTTCTATTCTTTTTTATAATTAAGACACTAAGCCAAGGCACTTTGCTTCGAACTGTAACATAGTGAAAGCTCTGCCTTCGGGCTGAGAGGAATGAAAGAGTTTGGCACATGTGCACGTCCCCCCCCCAAAAGAAGCTCATCCTCTCTGTCTTGTGCTTGCTGCCAGTGCTTTCTCAACAAAGAAAGGATGCATTGACACCCAGATTTTGGGCTTCTGTTGTAGCTGTTTCAGTGCAGAATTATTTCTGCAAGAAAAGTAATTTACTGTGGCATGTTTGTTTGGAGTTACTTGGCAAGCAGTGCTTCTGAAGATGTTTGCACAAGCTTCCTGACATCTTTCCTATTCATTACAGACTCTTCAGACTAGGGATTTAAAATTAATGACGTTGAGCTGTATGCTTTCCCAGTTGAACTACTGTAAGCTGTGCTGATCAGCTCATTTTTCTATTGTCAAGCCACTCTGCTTTCTCTTGCCAGACCAAGTAAGAAGTGAACTTCAAACATGTTTTCAGAACTTTGTGGTTTGTTTTTATACTTGCTGTGCTGGTGTCTCATTGTGTGAGCACTCAAAATGAGAGCTTATTGAGGGACTACTTCTAGATGCTGTTACATCAAAACCAAAATTTTCTACTCAAAACCAAGAGGAAAAGCCCCAAGACAGTGGTTGGAGTACTTGAGGGAAGACTTCTTGCAGACAGATCCAAGCCTCCTCCTTGTGTAATGTATGGTCCAGAAGACCCTGACAAGCCAATCACAAGAGTGTGCTTGAAGGATAAGCCTTAAAGCAAAGTGGTCTTAACTTGCTCTGGAATCAGGGATGTGCTGGTTGGCTATAAGTGAGACCCTTGACTGCTATAAACAAGTGTTCATCTTCAAAGACAGTTAATACTTTTTTTCAAAAGAGGGGACAGAGGAGAAGAATAAAAAAGTGGAAGTGAGACACCTAATCTGTTTAAAAAGGTGCTAAGCCTGTGTTTCCCTCAAAAAAAGGAGATGACAAACCTGCAGTGCTGTTTGTCCCTGACTGTTGTGGCTCATCAGCACTCGGCACGCTGCGGCGTCCCGGTCCTGCTCAAACACAGGCTGCAGCAGTTCGAGTCTCGTGCTTGTGTAAGGCATGCTTCTACACAGGGGCATTCTACTGAAGTCTGGATCTCATGCTGTACTTTTAACAGCTTCATTTGATGAGCTTCTGAACCTGTCTAGCCTATCAAGCTCTATTACTCCATATTCCACCTTATTTTAGCCCATCTCCATTTCCCATTTTACTTGCTACTGAGCTTTCAATATGTAATCTTTGTTTGGCCAACAGGTAACAAGAACTAATGGGCAGATAAATCACTGCATCCTGAACTGTGAACAGATGAAATAACCTGTAAAGCTTATGCACATTTTTGGTGTGGTATGTGAAGGTGCTCTTGGGTTAGGGCAGGGTAGACTGAAAGATTTGAGATTTTCTATGTGCAAAGAGCTGTGCAGATAAGCAGTGCTGTGTGAAAAAGAAGCTTGAGGTATGGAGAGAGGAACCTAGGGCAGGAGGTGTAGGGATTGCAGTGAAGGTGTGAGCACCAGAGGGAACAAAAGCAGAGAGCCTTAGCAAGGTTCTTAACAGCTGTAAGCAGTGGTGCCACCAAGGCCCCTTTTCTGATAGAGTTGTCTTTAAGACTGCATATACCCCAGTGCGGAATTCTGACGTGTTGCTAAGGCTAAGCAGATGCTTTGCAGGAGTTACTGTCTTGTCAGAAAGGGGTTTTATGAAAGCTCTAACAGATAGTAACACTCTGTCAGATTTGGGTGCAATTGGAAAATAGGTTCACGTGTACATAAGCCTTGAAACAAACCTTTTCTGCCTCAATTTCAAAGTGAAACGCTCTGGCCATGATGTCTCTTTCAGTTTTAAAGGCCATGTTTGAGAAGAGGAACACTGTCATTATGGGAGGTGTCCCTGCCTATGGCAGGGGGTTGGAACTAGATGATCTTGTAGGTCCCTTCCAACCTTACCATTCTATGATTCAGTCATTCATCACTGCTGTCAATGCAGTTAATTTGTATTTGTACAGAATCCATGCCATTAGAGTTCATTTAAATTCAGTGTTACTCCTTTTTCAGTATCTCTTCCAAGAGTAACAAAGCCCCTCATTTCCTTGGTTCCAGGGATGTAATCCTCTGGCTGAGACTGGACGAAGCAAACTGCAAAATCAAAGAGCTATCCTAAACCAACAGATCTTAAGAGCAGTGAGAATGAGAGCTGGTGCTGAGAATCTGTTAAGGTATGTGCCATGACTTCCAACGCCACTAGTATACATTGCTTAGTGGTCTTTCAGCTCTTGCTTTGCCCCAGTCTGCCTATCTGCTCCCCTAACGTGCTGCATAAATTACTGCTGGAGGTTTCTCATGCTGTAGCTCTCTTATTAGCTGCTGTAGAGTGTCCTTTCAAAGCTCTGTGCTGTAGCAAGTGAGCTGAATGTTGGACTGTCTCCTGCTGCTCTGATCAGCTTTACTGCCAGAAACATTGGCAAGTGAACCTTGCTGAATATTGGAACAAGTCCTTAACTCAAAGAAAGGTATTGTCACCGTGCTGCTGCTTTTGCCAAGATCCTTCAGCTCTGTGCTCCACAGTGGAAATGACCTGTCTGGCTGTAAAACAATTCCATGGAGGAGCTGGTTTCTTTTATGCTTAAGCTCAGAAGTCTCAGCAGATCATTATTCAATTTATGAAGTGGGGATGTTTCTTTTGAAAGAACTGTCTCCTGACTCCCCCCACCTCCACTCTGTTACCTTCTTCCAGGAGAAGATTGCTTAATCCACAGACAGGACAGTGACTCTGGTTTAGATTCTTTGGTTTTGCTGATTAGTGGTTCTGAAAAGAAGCCTGACCTTTAATCGTACAAAAAAGTAGCACATAGCAAGTCTTCCCTGTGTTTGTGTGCTGTTACCTGGAAACTATCCCAGGCCCTCTCTTTGCAGAAGAAACTCATAAATTCTGAGCCATGAGTCTTGTATCGTCTCTTAAGGACATAAAAAAAAAAAACAACTTAAAAATGCTGAGAATGCTGGCAAGGGGTCAACCAAGTTTACGTACAAACCTTTTCCTCAGCAATGAAATCCTATGTGTCTCTTTCTGCAGAGCAACCACTAACAACAAAGTACGAGAGCAGGTACTACTGGAACTGAGTTTTGTTAATTCAGACCTGCAGATCTTAAAGGAAGAGCTGGAAGGACTTAATATCTCAGTAGAAGTTTATCAAAATACAGCGTAAGTATAAAGCTTAAAGTTACTCAATCACTAACAGATCTCCTGTTTACCACTGAAACAACACTGTTTCTAGGTGAGTGTGACTGCTGGAAATAGTGACGTGAAAGAGCCTGATAGGAAGAGAACATATTGGATGGTAGATGTGTTGACTAAGGGTTAGTCTGCATATTTGTCTTTCACTTGGGCAAGGTATGTGCCACAAGCCCTTAGATACAGAGTTCCTTCAGGGAGGATGGAAAGCTCCTGGAGCTCTCTGGAGAGACACATGGCATCTAGCAAAAGTGCCAGTGCCAGAGTGGCTCAGTGCACTCCAGAGCCTGCAAACCTAGTGATAGAATGATCTACTCTGAAACACAGTGCACACAACAGCCCTCTGTCAGGCTGGAGAAGAGAAATCCAGCACTGATTTGGAGCTCAGAGCACACCTGGGGTAATCTCTAACGTCTGCACCTCAGCGGCAGAAATCCGTAAGTCAGCTGGCTAAGCCAGATGCTTTAGCAGGTGAGGTTGGAATAGTTCCAAGATATTTTCCTGGCTTAAAGAGCACACTGAACTTCAAATTGCAACGGATTCCTCCAAGAATCCTCCCTCAAAGGCAAAGATTATTGGTTGCCTGAATACTGCACAGATTTATCAGTCTTGTTGCTTACAGAAGGGAGTGGTTGCTATTTGATTAACATCAGCAGCTTGAGACACACATTGAAGGGCTTCATATGAGGGGAGTGTAATTCAGGGTCCTTCTCAGCACCCGTCTCAGTTAGATGGTGACCTCCAGGTGGACTACAAGGAACTCTCACTGTAGAGGGACTGAGCACACCTTCAGTGGAGTATCTTTCCAGCTGATGCAAAGTCTCAGTTTAATTTTTCTGAGATATAAACTTATGCTGAAGTTCCTGCCCTCTCCACCCACATGTCAAACTTTGACAACTATTTGATGCAAAAAGGGTTTGTAAGGTTGTACCAGTCTCCATGGATGCATGCGAGCACAGAGCAGTGTGGAGGTTCTGGGGAGGAGAGCAGGCCTCCAGAAGTACCATGCCTCCTAACTGAAGAAGGCTCACAATGTTTGGATTCTCAGTGAAGGGTGAGCAGGAGGTCAGGCCCCAGGGCAGGCAGAAGCCTTGCAGCTGGCCAGCAGTGTGCTTTTCATTCTCTCCTGATCTTGTTTCCCCAGTCTGTTTTGAATTGTTTTATCTTTCTGATGCTGCTCATTCCAAGCTCCAAGCACTTTTAATGTTCCATCAGTTAAAAAAATTCTCTCCCGTCTGCTCTCCAGCCCGTAGCAGCAGATAGCTGTTAATAGCTTGTGCAGAGGCAGCAGCCTGAGGTCAGTCCCGCAGGACTCTAGGGTACACTGTGCTGAGTTACCGCAGCCCACAGGCTTGGCCTTTCTAGTCCTTGCATACAGCTGGACTGAGGAGCACGATGCCGTT
The DNA here is from genome assembly GCA_013399775.1 of Semnornis frantzii. NCBI lineage: Eukaryota > Metazoa > Chordata > Aves > Piciformes > Ramphastidae > Semnornis > Semnornis frantzii. The sequence continues at coordinate 586,626 of VWYK01013241.1, forward strand.
TCTGCTCAGCTCTGGAAATCCAAGGTCACCTCCCCAACTGTTCAGTGCCCCCAGGATGTTAACTCCATGGGTGTGGCACCTCAGGAGCTTCAAAAATAGAAATTCATTACTGGTGTCTGCAGGGACTGTGGGTGGTACTAGAATTCATTCGCTCAGTGAGTCAGGATTTTTTTTGTGCATGTGGCACATCCTTTTGGGGAAAAAGTCTTGATACAATCTGTTGTAAAAGTGTTGTGGCTTCTTCTAAAAGCCTTTCAATAAATCAGGTTATTTGCATTCTCTGCATTTTGGCTCTGCATCCTGGAAGGCCTTTTCAAGCCATTTTCTGATTGTGGCAACCAGTTTGAGAATTCTTCTTCCTCTGCTGAGGAAGCTGCATTCTTGCTCCTACTTTCCTAAGATGGAATTTTCACCAGCAAGAAAGTAATTTTGTTGGCTTTGCTGGTTAGACCACAAATGAATTGCAGCCATGGGATTTTATAGCTGTTAATGGAGTGCTCTAAGCAATGATTAGACAGGGAATTGGGTCTTTTCAGGAAAAAGGCAAATGTTAGCTAAACCTTCTAACTGCCTGATACTCATCTGTTCTGATCCTTCTGGCTTTATAACTGGGTGACATCCTCGTGGCAGAGGAAGAGATGTAGTTTCTGAAGGATAAACGATGCCTTTTAATTCAGAATAGTCCTATCAGATGGTGTTGTTTACTGATATGATCTGGGTTTAAGTCCATCATACAGAGGTGTATTCTCTTAAGGATCAAATTTTAAGTACCAGTTATCATCCTTATTGCCGTTTGATAATTTACAGGTTAACTTGCTGAACAGGTTAACACCTAGCACCATCTACAAACTCAGCAGTACTCAGATTTCCTTGGTCTAGACCTTTCTCTGTTAAAGTTGGGACCCTTAGGCCCTGCTTTTCCCTTTGTTAGACTCAAATCACTTCTGCATCTGAAACCACTGGTAGCAGGTAAAGTACTGATGATCACTATCGATGATCACCATAGCTCTTACCGTGGCAGACCTCCTGTTTTCTCTCCAGATATCTCATGCAGGTCTATAAAGGTTGAGCTAAATTGCAGTAAGCCAGCTTTTGAGAGTCTCCTCTTTCCTTGAAGGAAAAAAAAAAAAAAAAAGCTCAAATGAGAACAGGCCAAAAAAGCACAGGCAAGTAACTTTCCTCACTCACTTTTTCAGGAGGCACAGGCCATTAAGCAGACTCTTCTGGGCAGGAAAGAAGTAATACAAATGTGCCTTGTACCTGAACACCCACCAGCACACCAGCTTCCTGTCATCAAACAAAACAAAGTGAGTTATCAACAGAAAAGCAGAAAATAAATGTTGTCTGAATATTTTTGTTTTTTTCCCTAGAGAGACTTTCAGCATTCCCTTGGTACCTCTTGGCCTGAAGGAAACCAAAGAAGTAGACTTCACACTCCCCCTCAAGGTAAGTTTCAGAGGTATATTTTAGAATGGCTACCAGAAATACCTGCCATTTCAGATTTGTTTCAAGAAGCAGAAGCAATTTCTGTACAACTCATCATTGGTTCCATTTGTCCTAAAGCTGAGATCACAATGTGTTAACAATTAGCCATTTGGGACACTGCTCATATCTAACTGGGGCAGGAAGTCAGAACATGCTATAAGAAATCCCACTTCAGAGACCACAGAGTCAAACCAAAGAGAATAAAAAATACTTCTACAAGTCTTGGTTGCAATAAGACTGTTGGTTACTATTCTGAGTGTGAAAGGAAGTAGTAAGGAAGGCTGCACTCAGCACAAGGGAATGCACAAGAGTGCAAGCCACTCCAGCTCGCACTAACCAAGCTATCTGAGCTCGGAAGCAGTGCTGCAGCATTAGTGCTGCTTGTTGGCTGTCTACTGCACTTGGCTGGCTCTTTGAGCCACCTTCTGTATTTTGGCTGGCGTGTGTTGTGCAGGGCAAACCATATTACATCACTATAGCACTTGTCTCTGCTTTTCCTTCTGTAGATTACTCTCCATGGCTAGATGATGGTACCACTTGATGCCATTGCTGTTCTGTTAATTTAAGTGGAATTGCACTAACATAGCTGGACAAGAATGTGGCAGCCTCTTTGTTATCAAGTTGTTATGGTAACTTGATTCCCTTGTTGTTTGAGCTAACAGGGTTCATTTGTCCCTTTCAAAACCACTAAGTGGTGTTGTTTTAAACCCCAATGGAGTTTGGATTCTTTACAGCAGGCTGAAATTTCTTGTCTCAGACATCAAGTCAAATTTCAAGTTCTAATGTCTTTCTGTAGTCTCACTGCTAGATGTTAGGGTACCATTGGCTGAGAGCAGACTGCATGCACATCACAACTGAACTGGGTTTGTACTGTTTGCAACTGCAGGAAAATAAATTTAATAGTTCAGATTAATTTTAGAGAATTCTGCTTACTTTTGTTTTTAGGACTTTATTCTGGAACATTACAGTGAGGACAGTTCTGAGTATGAAGATGAAATAGCAGATCTCATGGATCTAAGACAAGTAAGTTCAAGTATGGGATGCCATGAGGTCTCTTAATGTACAGCTGTAATTAAGAGCATTTGCATGGCATCAGGGTACAGCATTGTTACTTACAACTCACCCTTAGCTCACTTTCTTATTCCCGATGTCACTTCTGAGATCTGGAACGTGAATCTCCATAGTGCAAGAGCTTTACAATATGAGTAGAGAACAAATGCAGTTAGGCAAAGTGCCTGAGCTATTAACACAAGTTTGTAAAGCTTGTAAAGCTCAGATTTACCTTTTCTACTTTTTTTCACTTTCAAAGTATTTTTAGCTTGGCAGGAGGAGTGCTGAAGTGAATGAGTGGCAGAAGACTGTAGTAGAATACTAGTTTTTAACTGATGTTTTCTGTCTTGTTCTAGAAACAAACTGGCCTTATCACTTTAAGAACATAACTACAGTCTTTCACTAGCTCTCAGACTTGTCCAACAGATCTATTTTGCTTTCCTAATGAACTCTGGGGCTTTGCCAAACAGATCCTCTTTGCTCCCTTAAAGTTTATGGGCTACTTGTGTGCAGATGAAAAACTGATTTGGAACGCATCCATACAGCCTTCAGCTGCCTGTTCTCAGACTCCTCACATTTCTGTGATCTGCAGAGGTCCAAGGGAAGCAGAGCTCTGTCCTTGCTGTTTCAGCATTTCAGTATTCAGTAACTCAACAGCATCCACTTTCTTTTCCTCTGCTGCGTCAAGGCCTGCCGCACTCCCAGCCGAGATGAAGCTGGCATTGAGATGCTGACAAGCTATTTCCTTCAACTTGGTTATGTAGAGAACAGATTTTTCCCACCCACCAGACACATGGGAGTTTTATTTACATGGTAAGTGTGTACTTAATCTTGCTCCCTTGTCTCTCTTTTTTCATCCCACTTAACCATTAACTGTCTTCTGTTTAAACTGAATATGTCAGTGAGTTTCTGCCCCTGCAGGTCCCTGCAGTGTGGTGTCAGGGCTTTTTTAAAGCAGCATTGACAGCAAACCTCTTCATGGTCAGAGTAGTGAAGCCACTGGCTAGATTGTGATTTGGGCTGCAGGTTAGCACAAGGGGAAAAGAGAGAAAATAATCTTCATGTTGGGCTGCTGCAGACATTTCCTGGACTCTGAGCCGTGGTACACAACGTAGATGGGCAATGGGTCAGACCTTAATGCCTCCCCTTGCATTTGTTAAGAGTACTTGGACTAGAAGAGTGGAGCAGCTTGATTTATTACAATGGGCAAAGTTTGACTGTGAATTGAGAATATTTAAGATGAAAAACGATGACTGCCATGCAGCCAAGAGCAACTGATCAATTTCCAGTCATAACGGTAAGAAGAAAGTTTAAAATGCAAGCTATAGAGGACCTGATGATGCCAGTAGTTGATCTTTGGCCACATCTAAGTACAAGAACTTGGCAGCACGTACGGATACTGCCCCTCTGATGTTCTACAGGCACTTCTGAGCCAGACAGAACATGCTTGTGGAGGCCCTGCTGTAAGCTCTGCTGAAAACTAAGCCCAAAGCTGTAGTCTGGCTTGCAGCACTCAGCTTGTCCTTGCAACGCACTGTGGTATTTCTGCTCGCCTTCCCTTGGCCTGTAGCAGAACAATTATTTCTGTTGTTTTAGTGGACTCTACTCATCTTAACGCTATAATATTTGTTTCCCAAGGTATGATTCCTTCACGGGTGTCCCGGTGTGTCAGCAAAATCTGCTGCTTGAAAAAGCCAGTATCTTATTCAATATCGGAGCCCTCTATACTCAGATTGGAACAAGATGCAATCGCCAGACCCAGGCTGGACTTGAGCATGCTGTTGACGCTTTTCAGAGAGCTGCAGGTACAAATTTAGAAGTATTGGGAAGGTCTTTGTGCAAATGTGCCTGATAGCCTGCAGATTTTTGCATTTCCCGCTGATTTCATTACACAAAAAAGGAGGAATAGGGAAGTTAAAAAAGCCTGCTGAAGAGCTGAGACAAAGGTTAAATTAAAAGACCCAAAACTGCAGCCTGAGCCTGCAGATAAAAACAGTGAATGCTGTGGTTAACGATTAATGAACTGCAGCTCAAAGGTCCCACCAACAGCCCCAGCCCAACTGCTTCACTGTGCATTCTTTGCTACACCAACACAGCTGCCCTTACCTCACTGATACTGCATTGGTGTAAAATCTGTACAAGACAACTGAAAGGACTTAAAACCTCATTTTCCCTATAGTCTCTTAATCTTACTGCGTTCTCTAGTTAAGTTTGCTGGCTACATATTTCCCATAGATTCCGAAGGCAAGTAGGTTCAAATAATCAGTCTCTGTCCCAAGCAAAGAAAAATATAAATGCTACTAAAGGGAAGCATATCCCTTGAACTAAGATGCTGCAGAAGCTTTTGTTTTGTGGTGTTCCTTTGTAAAGGTCACCTGTGCTGCACATAATGATAAGGAAAAGACCTGTGGAGTGAGAATGTACTGAGAGATTTATCGCTGCACCAACAATCTATGGCCGCTGGCTCCCAGGGTGTGGGGAGCTTTATCAGGTACAAATGCTGGACCACCAAGCTGGACTGTCCTAAACCTCCTGTTTTGACAAGGCATGGCTATCAGAAACAAATTGATAGTATTTCTTAATGCATTTATTAACGAAATTGGCTTTCAGCCTGTGTATTTAGATGACTAAAAGGAATTTCAATTTGCTGCTGCTCCTCCCACCATTTTGCAAATTAAAAAATCACTGTTTTACACTTCAGTGTATGCGAAGAACAGAAATAATTCACAAATGGAAATGCATCATTCGCTACCTCTGTACCTTTGCAGGGCCCCAGAGCAATCTGCTCTGGAGGCATTTCATTGTACCTGTGCATGGCTCCGTGACACCCTTTGCAGAGTGAGTTTTAACCCTTTCTCTCTGCTGAGTGGAAAATGGTGCAGTTTAACCTCAGCCAACTCTCAGTGTTGAGAATGGGGGAAAAACCCCAACAATTCCCCTCTGTAATTTTGGTTCGTGTCAGCAGGGCACTGCAGCAGGAGTTGGGATGTGCCTGGCAAGCTTAGGGTTGGGGGTTTCTGGGTACAGAAAGGCACAGATGGCTGTAACTCAAGTGTGTGTAGGGGCGTGAGTAAGATAAAAGGTACAGCTGTAATACGGAAGGTAAAAAATCCCAGAAACCAGTAGTAGGAGTATACAGCATGATGTGGAGAGAACTGGGTGGGAAGAAGTCTTACAGAAGCTGGGACACTTAAAAAGCAGAGGTCTTATCTTTGGTGGAGTTATCAGCAATTAGCAGGCCAGCAGAACTCACTGAACCAGTTGGACGTCACACGCTGGTGCTTCTATATCCCTGAAACTGTTCCTGCATGTCTCCACTGCAGCTACTGTTTGGCTTTCATTTGATAATGACAGAAAGGACTCATCTGTTGGTGGAACCAAATCCCTGAAGCAGAATCTAATTTTACTCTATTAAATCTTACTGTTGTAGTTTACTTACAGTGACGGAACTGAGCTTTCATTTGGACACAAAATGCACTTAACAGCATCTGAAAAGGAGATTCACAATTAATTAAGTTTGTATGTCCAAGGGTTTTACAGTCAGCTCCTCATAGTTGTGTGCATTTTTTTTTCTCGTGCTATGCATAAGCCCTAGCCCACCTCACCTGTGTACAAGTCATAGTCTCTTCAACACAGCTTTGTGGTCAGCCACAAGAATTGTCACAAGGCAATTTGAAGGGATTACCCTTAAAACAAACAGCTCTGAACTGTAACCTTGAAAACCCTGCCTGGAGATGTGTAATGGAAATGCAAAGCAAAACCTGTAGGTCAGTTTAATTTCCTGTGTGCTAAGAATCCCTTCAGATTGCTGCAGTGCAGTACTAGAAAGTAAGCTCTCAAAGTCAGTTACTATGGTACATGCTCGCTTGTTTCTCTCTTCCTAATGCTGACAAAACCATTTTGTTACTTCAGGAGTCCTAAGCTACTTAAAGGAGACCTTTACTCACACCCCAAGCTATGATATGAGCCCAGCCATGCTGAACGTGCTGGTGAAAATGCTGCTTGCCCAGGCTCAGGAGTGTGTTTTTGAGCAGATTGGTCTCCCAGGGATACGCAATGAGTTTTTCACACTGGTGAAAATGACACAGGAAGCGGCCAAGGTAAAATGCGAGACATAAAATTTAGTCTGTAAAGTAATTGTTTACAGTGCTGAGTTAAGAGCTGCAGCCTCCAGTAAAATTATCAGAATATATTGAAGCTAAATGTTAATCACTAGGACTGAAAAGCTGAAGTGAGGAGGGAGGGCTCACGAGCTGCAACGGAATCACAACCTTTCAGAAGATGAAAATGTGAACAGCTGCCATTCAGTGGTGTGGAACTACTGAGATTTTATCAAAATTAATAATCCATGAAGTTCCATAGAAATATGCCAGAACACTTGGACTTGCCAAAGGTTTTGGTTTTTTTTTTTTNTATTGCTCCTTTGAACAGTACAGATCTTGTCCACAGAACAACATACAAAAAGGACAGTGTTGTTTTTTGTAGCTCTGTCTATTGAACACAACCAGTAGCTGGAGGTTATGCAAACCTAAAAAGCTGAAGTCCAAAAGAACAACTAAATCGTAACTGGGGGAAGTACCCTGATGTGCAGTCAGATTGGTAGCTGCAGTCTTTGGACTTGCCTGACAAGTGTTGGGGGCAGGCTCTGCCCCAACAGGTACTTGAGGTCATTGACATCAAAGACTGGGTATGCCAGCAAGACCTGAATGTGCTTTCTGAGCCATTTCAGAGCAGCTGGCCTAGAACAGGTTCCATACCAGATAAATGAGCAGAACCTCTCCTCCCAAGCCTGTAAAGCCACCCTGCTTTATCTGCAGGGAAGGATTTTTGGATTTTCAGCTGGAGCTGTTTGATCCACTCACTGCTTGACAAGCTATTGAATTTACTCTGCATGGAGGATAGCAGCCCAGTTTTAACTAAGCCACACAAACTTGAGGCTAGATGTGACCCCAGAGTTTCAGAAGTGAAGCACAAGCCTATTGTGTAAGTAATGTGCTTCACCCTTTTTCTCAGATCAGTTCACCCAATGAGATGCATTTGTAGATTAGGAATGTTTATTCTAGTGATTTATTGAACCCTGAAGCCATGTAGATTGACTGACTCTTGCAAGGCAAAAATCAGTGATGGAACTTAGGATTTTCTCAAAACTTACTTCCAACCCATTCTAACCTTTTTTAAAGTAACCTTCTTGGATGCAATGCAGATAAAGCTATTTTAAGGCTGAAAAAATATCCCTTACTTGAGCTCCTAATAACTCATGTTAAATTCTCAAACTTTGGTTCTGTGCTTTATTTCAGGTGGGAGAGGTCTACATGCTGGTTAACACTGCAATGAACCAGGAACCAGTGAAAGAGAACATCCCCTATTCCTGGTCTAAGCTAGCACAGATAAAGTCAGATCATTACAAAGCTCTGGCACACTACTTCATCGCCATCATTCTGTGTGACCATGAACGTAAGAATCACACATCTTCTGTAAGCAGCAGCAAACACACAGACAGTTACAATTTGTTCTATGACTAAGACTAGGAGTCAGGAACTTTGGGGGGTTCAAGGTATGTTAATTTGTGGTCGTTTTCCTGTTCAGATACGAGGCCATGCTTTTCTGTCTGTTAGAGAATGTGAAAGCTCAATAAACCAACCTGTAGAGAAACAAAAGAAATATTCCATCTGTTACAAGCTCTTAAATTGCTCAGTTCTTGTCAGCATGTTCTGGCACGTCAGTACTACTCGCATACTGCAAATGATAAAACTGATAGAAGTCCATCAATATACACGTGTAAAAATCCATGGCTACACTTAGAAGGCAGCAATAACTGCACAGCCCCACACCTGCAGGCACAGCCCCCCAGAGATGTATAATGTTCTCTGTCAACTGTTACAGTGCAGGCTGGCGATGACAAAGACCAGCAGGAGAAAGCCTTGTCCCAACTGTACGACCGCATGCCTGAAGGACTGATGCCTCTCAGCATACTAAAGGATAAAGTCCAGAGAAAACAATTAGGTAACTGCCAGCTGCGGTTTGAGAAGTGCCTGGGCCCTGCCCGGGCTCTGCTGTCCGTGGGGGACGAGCAGGTCTCTCTTTTCTCAGGGAAGGCACATCTGCGCCAGGCCGTGGTGTGCCACGAGGAAGCGCTGCGGGTCTGTGGGCTGTGCAAGAAGCTGCGAAACATCGATGTTCTTCAGGAGGTTCTGACAGCTGCTCACAAGCGCTCGCTGCTCAAATACTCTCAGCAGGAGACAGAAGATGACTTTCTCAGCCTAATCCAGGCTCCAGATATCATTGGTGAGTATGCAGAGCTATCAGTAAAGGGTGTCTCACCACGTGCCCCTGTGGGACCTGCGCCCATGAGGTGCAAGCAGTTAGGACATGCATCCATCCGCAACAGAAATAGGGTACAGGTTGTAAACTGCGCCTGTCAGCTCAGATTCCTTACATGCTTGCTCAGTCACCGATAAATTAGTTTGCTACAGCTGCTTCACAGCGTTTCTGGCCACATCATTTTCCAGGGTAGGTAACAGTGGCTATTACTTGGAATTCAGCTTTTTTTGGTGACTATATTGTGAGCTAGAAAAAGTGGGAAAACTTTAAATGCTGAAATCATCCAGAGGAAAACAAGTAACTGCCTCTTGTAACACAGCTCTTACCCGGTCTAAGTTGGTAATTTGATTTGATTGCTGTTGGTTCTTCCTACCTCAGTCCAGCTCCTCCAACTCTTTACTCTTTGGAAGCAGTGGGAAAGAATGAGAGCTGGTTTTAAATATTTGTCAAAGGCAAACAAAGAGGATGATAACCTGGGCTCATTTGGATGGGTTGGTTTCAGGTTTCTGTGTTGATGCTATGAGCTTGGAAGGTATTTTTAAGGTGATCTTGGCACATTTCTGCAAGAATGAGATTTTCTACTGCCTGGGAAGAATACAGAAGTTTACATCTGGCTTGGAACACAGGAAAAATAAATTTGTATGTCTTTAAAGTAATACTTGAGAGAAAATTAATTTGGGTTTTGTTTTGTTTTAGCTAAAACAGAGCACAAAATTGAAATCATTGCGCCGCAGTTTTCCAAGGTCAAAGTGAAGGACTTCTTTTACAGACTGGTATGTGATGTGCTCCTGCTGACTCACCTCTCGCTCTGCTAGCAAACAGGAGGGAAGGGACACAAGTATTTCACCCTAAAAAATGATCCTGTAGTAACTGGGTTTTCCAGAAGTTCTTGAGGAGAGATCACTCCTAGCTTCAGAGGTGCAAGTCCACCTGAGCATAGCAAATAATTAGAGTGCCACTCTGTATGGCTTTACTTAGCGTTCGCTCTTGATAACCCTCACAGATGCTCATTAAAGTGTCAGTGGGTAACTGCACACCCTTAGGAGGCAGGGGGAAGCTGCAATACTTGGAACTGTGCAGCAGAAGGTGTTATGGTGCATGCTACACAGCCAGTCTTTCAGGTGGCTCTGTGTATCGGTGAGCAAAGGGAACTGGGAATTGTGGTGAGGATCAGAACATAAAATGTTTCATGAAATAACTTACCTCCTCCAAAATGGAGTCATACAAGACCTTGAAGCTTGCTGCAGTCAAAGGTTCTGCACACCTAAACAGAGATCTCAGAACAACTTTGCAGTTTGTCGCATCTCACTTTGAAGCATCACCTGAGCGGCCATGAAGTCAAGCTGATCCCATCAGGGAACATCTTAAATTTCGGAGTAAATCTCATTGTTCCATTTCAGAGAAGGAGATGGAAGTTAATTTGAGTAAAACCTACACGAGATGAGCCTAAAGCATTATATTGTAAAAAACTCAGATGTGCTTACCTAAAAATGAGAGTAGCCCACACTGTGCCTCCTACTGTCACCTCCAGGGCCCGCTGGCAGTATTCTCAGCCAAGCAGCGATGGACAGCTCCACGTCCCATTTTCATCCACCGTGAAGCAGGAGAGCTGGGATTCAGTCTTAAAGGAGGTTCACCAGTCCAGATCTATTGTCTTGATCCAGTTTGTTCTGCAGCAGTAAGTACATCAGTGCAATATTGACAACTTCTGTCCAGACTCCAGCATTAGTGTTTTATGTGTAGCTTCAGCTTGTCCATAGCGCTCTGGAGTATTTATTGAATTCCAGTGCACATCAGCGTAGTCAGTTCATATAAGCTGAACTTTAGGTGTCAGAGCATCCTTATCCCTGACATCACATTAAACTACAGTTGCATTTCTCCCTCTGTTCACGCTTAATAGATAAAAATTCCCCAAAACCAAAAGCTAATGTTATTTCCCATTTAATTCAGAGAGTTAGAAGAGATAAAGGCTTTACAGAGTAGCAACAACAAAGATGAGGATCAGGAAGGGAAGGCAAAGTAGTACGTGCCCTAGGTAAAAAAAGAGGGGAAATAAGATGTTATTGCTTCTAATATATTGTTCTTTTGGGGGAAACAACAAAGGGATAAAGCAGTGTGCAGTGGTGAGCATACTTTATCTACAGGAAAGGCAGAAACAACCACAGAAGTACAGATGAAACCAGTGAAGAAATAGACAAAAAAAATACCCTAGGGGGGGATGATGGGGTGGTAAAAACCAGGTTTCACACGCTGCAGAAGAGTGAAGAGGACATAAAGAAGAGGTAACATGAGCGTGCCTCGTCACGTTCCAGTCTCTTCCAGTTTGTGTGCTTAAGGGAGTTCCATGTTTCTGTGTTAGGTGTTCACCTCTGTTCCACGTCTGGCCAGACTATGGCTTTACAGCATTCAGGAGGGGAGTGCCTTTAGGGCAGGTACTGGATGATGACAGAAACATTTTATGCATCTTTATAGTTCCAGATAATAACTTGTGCCCAATTTTTTGACAGTCGGTGGGCCTGAAGGAAGGTGACTACATTGTCTCAGTTGGAGGGGTAGATTGTAAGTGGCTTGGAGTGAATGAGGTGCTGGAAAAATTGAAAAGCATGGGAGAGCAGCCCATTGAGATGGAGGTCATCAGCTGCCAGGACACAGCAACCTCCATGGTATGTAATCAGGCAAGTGTGTTTTACATATGGGACACCTGAGAGTTTTTTTTCAGTTTCCCTGATTGCTTACTTTCATGTAGTCACACATCTCACTCCACCAGTGAACATGTGAAGCATTCAGGCATGTGCTCAGGTTCACATCATCAGGACTTAGCAAGCTGAAGTACAATCTGTGTGCATAAGAATTGATGGCTGGTGGGTTTCTTGTAGTGTAGCTACTTAGACTGATTGCATTATAAATTCCAGGGCATATTTTATTTTCCCCTAACTCCTCCCAGAGGATGAAGAAATAACCCTGTCCAGCATTGGAAAAGCCACAGTGAAACAAAAATGGAATGAAATAGAACATTATGGACTATTAACATAAATAATTTGTGACTTTTGTATTGGAGCACTGATTAGTGTATGTATTCTTTATTTTGGTGAATTTTAACTTTCTAGGCAGTTACTAAGCTACTGCAGAAGCTGTAGACTAAGGAAAAATTATCATGAGATTAAAAACCATTAAGCTCTAAATAACTTTAACTTGTTTGTAGTGTCAGAGAAACCATAGGGTAGCTAAATCCCCCGTTTCATGCTTCTGATATTCCTTGGCAAGCTTAGGCACTGAAATACTGTTGCCTTAGAAGTGATCCAAGTGCTCTCAGTACTTAGTTCTCTTTGTCTGTTTAAGCTGATTTCCCTTACTGAAAATCCAGACTTGCACACCTGCCCTCCCGAATGGCTACTGGAAACAAAAGGCTGGAACGGAAACAAATTGCTCTGGGGCACAGCTGAGATAAGGCAAAGAATCCCGAAAGAATGTCCTGCTGTAGTTCTTGTCATAGTTGCAGCCTATGTGAAACCTATCCAAGGATGCCAAAGACTCCCCTCCACAACTTTGTGCAAGAGCTACCTAGCTAAGCTTTGCAGAGGGGTCAGTGTACCTACCATGGAGTCAGGCCAGAAGCCAGTGGGTACCCCAGCACAGCCCATGGAAGAGACTCACGTGTCCCTGCACACTGCTTCCTCTGCGCCTGAGCCTACACAGGCAGAATGCCAGAGCCACAGCACTCTGGAGGGCCTTGTTCCCTTAGAATGTCATTAGCACAGACAGTCTTCCAAGGCAGAGGACAGCAAGCTATCTGCACACTAACCTTTTGTTAGCCTCAAAATTTTGACCCATTTTGGGTGACTGATTCTTACAATGATTCTCTTTTTCCTACAGCATAATAAGAGTGCAACTTATTCTGTGGGAATGCAGAAGACCTACTCCTTAATCTGTTTAGCCATGGAGGAGGATAAGATTGATCAGACTAAGAAAACCCCACTGAAACTGCCTTTTCTAAGCTGGGGAACTAAGAACAGGCAGAAAGCTGCAAGCACCCTCTGCCTGCCTTCAGCTGTGGCTGGAAGTTCCCATATTAAGAAGAAGCTTTCTCCCTTCACACTGCTGAATTCAGAAAGTTCATTGTATTGACCTCTCTCCTCAGGGCCTGTTACTGTGGTATTTTAAATGGATGTAAAAAAAATTGAACTGTTTTATCTTTATATGTGTGTGTATGAACTCAAGTGCTGCTGACTGTACAGTGTATTGAGCCACTGTGGAGGTCAGGGGCCAGCAAAAGCTGTAAAACTGAAGTATGTGAAGGTTAGAGTGAAGTAGTTTGGGAGGTCTGCAATAACAGGTTGTAGATATCATTGCTTGCAGGACTTAATTCCTTTGGAATTTCAAAATAGTATCATGACTAGTATTTTATAACTATGATAATGGGAGTTATTTATTACAGACTTGATGCTGAATGCACAATAAGGGACACAGTAAAGGATGATTTTGCTGTAAAACTGTAGAGCCAAGACTAAACCAGTGAACACTACAGAGAGTTATCTTGTCAAAGCACAGGTGAGGGAGAAGGATGTTCCTCAGCTATGCCAGCCTCACGCCAAGGGGCAGGGCAGGGCAGCTTGTGGTTTTTTATGCACAGCCGTTCTCATTCTGAGAGCCCTAGGTGTATTCTGCTGAATAGTCAATTTCATTCTGGATGAGAATTAGAAGGTGTAGAAGCCAAAAGATCTTTCAGACTGCAAAAGGCTTTTATACCCTGCTCTTTTTTCTGATGCCTGATGGTTTGATTGTTAATAAAAGGACTTTATTCCAAACTTGAACACATTTAACCTGGTTACCATAAGACCTGTATTTCAGTACTCTTGATAAAACTGATAGCTGTAGAAGATCTCAAAACTGACATGTTCCAGTATATCGATCAAGAGCCCATACATTGTAGTGGTGCTTCAAAATACAAGACAAGAAGTCTTAAATGTCAGAATACCTGGCATGATAAAAACGAATAAAGGGATATAAAATTATCCTTCCCCCCTTGGAACAATTAGTGAGTAAATATTGGCTATATGACAAAACTCAGTATTGCTTTGAGATTCCTCTATTTTCTGAAAATGAAATTAATTGAGAATTGCTAACACTGTAGTGTTAGTTAACATTGCCATCTACAGAGTAGATGTATGCTGTTTGATACTCAAAACTTCAGGGGAAAGTGTGCATCTGGGTGTAAACTTTAAAGTTGCCATTTATTTTTCGTTTCTTATGTAATAGGTGTAAATATATTGATGACAGTTATTTAAAAATAAAAATCAGATGCTGCCAATTGATAGTCCAAACCTGTCAGTTATGCTCTATTTACCTCTTAAGTGTTTCTGTCATACTGCTTACAAAGAGCTAAGAAAATGTCTGTCTTAAAAGTTTGCATTGTATAGCACAGGAACTTAGAAATCATGGTCTAAAACTTCCTTCCTTAAAAAGAGAGTTGACATATTTCTAGTTTCCCTATAAAAGTTACATTAGAAAGTGTTGTGAATGACTTGTGACTCTCCTGCACTTGGTAGCTGCTTTTCACAGGTGTTAGCAGCAGCACCTCTTTCCCATGCTGGCACAGCAGCAGCCACACACCCACCCTAGACCCTGCCACACCATATTCCACACTTTGCATCACTACCCTTTCTGCCCAACTCACAAAAGCTTTGGCAGAGCCAGACCATCCACCCTTCCAGCTCTTCGCTTCTCTCAGCCCACTGTGATGGCCTTCCTGCAAATATACCCCTTTGCTTACAGTTCTCTGGCAGCTAAGGACTCATTCCACAGGGAGTGGTAGGCAGCAGCTAACTTACAGCAAACCCTGATTCCACAGCAAGTTGCATTCTCACTCAGACCTTTGCAACAAGTTTCTATGCACAAAGACGTATAAGGCTATAAGGCCCTGAAAAGAAAGATCTGCAATAGTAGTTCAGCCTGTAATTCTATTAGTATTACTTGCTACTACTTAGTAGTAGCTGAATTTCACTTAGTGCACTCAACAAGTTCTCTGAATGAAAAGGTGTTTACCTTGTAACATCAATAGCCATATAGCTTTAGATGTGAAATCCAGTCTCTATAGCGAAGTGACAGAGGCTGAGAGACAAAAATCCAGAGTTACAAAGAAGCTTAAGTATTCCCTACTTGTAAGAAAGTAGTATCCTGTTCTGTTGTTCTGGGAAGTCTGATATTTATTTTTCAGTAAATTAATTAAATATTTATGGCCAAATTATATTTTCATCCCAAGTAAGAAATCGATATAAGCAGCAGGGCTTCCTGCTGCCCAGGCTACCTGAGGGGGATGAGATCAGTTACAGAAGTGCCAAGGGTCTATTATTCACTTCAGTTTACCAAAGGGAGTTGAAAATCCTGTTTAACTGCTTCCTGCTGTAAGCCAAGCAGTATGAAAGAAGCTTTTCACAGCTTTTAGGTAAAGCAAAAGGCAGTTTTACTAAAATATGATAAGAATGTAATTGAAAATAAAATTAATGTCAGAAAAGCCACTCCTCTTTCCAAATAAAACAGTAACTGTAAGAACGGGTTGAATTACAAGTTGTAAGTCACAGACAGCACGCTCAAGCGATGCACGTACTTGGGTAAAGCACTGTTACTCACGTGCAGCACAATTCCCGAGATGGTAACACCATCCACTTAGTGACAAAACCTGCATTTCTGTAAGACAGAAGGCGGCAAGCAAATGGCTGTTCCGTTTTTCCTGGGGACGCTGGAAGGGAGAGCTTTCTCTGAGTTTTCCGTGCAACGAAGATGGAAAACACCACCTTTCCGAGGCGATTTTCACAGCTCACTCTACGTGAGCAAGATGGCTGTAAAGAACACCCTCTGGTTGCAATCAGGATTGCAGAAGTTACAAGGATATATGAGTATTAAAGACAAAATTTTATCATTCACAAGAAACAAACAAGAAGTCTCTGTTTTCCAAAGCAGCACTACACGTGCATGTCAGGAACATAAAAACCTGTGTATCTGTTGAGCTGCTGTCTGTCCAACTACTAGCTCGAGCTCTTTGACAGACGCGTTACAAAGCTGGTGGATGCTTCCAAAGCGCTGGAGTAAAAGCAGAGCTTTTGTCTTGCCGACGCCTGGTATTTGTTGCACCGTGCGAACCACGGCTGCCTCTGCCGGCTGCGGGCACCGCTTACGAAGGAAGGGGTTGCTGCTGCGCTCTCTACTGAGCTCCCGGACCTGGAGTAAAACAAAGGTGGGAGTGGCAGTGAGCGCCTTCTGCCGGAGATCTGCTGAGGGCTTCAAAATGCTCTCTCCTATCTGAGAAGCTTGAGTTTTAAAAACAAGCTCTCTCCTCAAGCGTGCCCTGGCTAAGGCCTTTAATGCAGATCCTCAAAGTCTCAGTAGGAAATCAGCAGTTTAACACCGTCAATGAATTGAAACAATTAATTCGTTATTTTTGGGATGCAGTGAGAGAAAAGATCAAAATAAACAACATAATATAGTTTGCTCCAGCACCCAGCCAAAGTAAAATCTCCTGTTGGTGTTGACAAAGGAATGAAATGAGGAATGTGAGATGCTATCCAATGGCACCTCAGTGCAATGTCACATAAAAAAAAAAAAAAAAAAAA